>JAOUQZ010000016.1:12537278-12549260 GCA_028564935.1 Neosilurus hyrtlii | reverse complement strand
ACACACACACACACACACACACACACACACACACACACACACACACACACACACACACACACACACACACACAAAGCGCACAGAACCATGACTGTTGTATGTGACTATATTTTTGAGTTCTTTGAGTACATGTGCTACCTTTCTTTGTCTGCTGAGGGGGTATTACAGTGTTTCTAAGAAATTTGTGTAGCTCCCTCTTCTTATTAACATTGATCAATGTCCACATTGAACTGCACGTGTGTATGTATATACTGTATATTTATTCTTTCATTAATTTGTAGAACCGCTTTATTCCACTAAGGTCGCAGGGAGATCTCAGCCGACTCTGGGCAAAGGCGGAGTGCACCCTGAAAAGCTCACCAGTCCATCGCATGGCCAACTCACACACAGCCTTTCACATTCACAATCATACCTAGGGTCTGTAACAGCCAATTAGCATAATGTTCATGTCTTTGGACTGTGGGAGGAAACCAGAGTACATGGGGGGAACCCACACAAGCTCAGGGAGAACATGCAAACTCCACACAGAAACACCCAAGCCTGGGACTTGAACCCAGGACCTTCTTGCTTTGAAACGGACTATTCCACTATTCCACTGTTCCACTGTTCCATGCCTCCTGCCCTTATCCGTTGTGACTTGATTTTATTTCATTCATACACCTGAGCATTTGAGGGTTAGAGGCCTTCCTCAAGGACTGCTCATAACTGCTGGGACTTGAATCCACAACTCCATGCTGCCCCACCTCAGTAAAACCAATTTTTATGTACTAACATGTTTATTTAGTATGTGGTCAAAAAGGGTTTGTAGTCTGACATACTGCATATCTCATATACAAATAGTGAAAACTCTACCTGCTTTAGATATAGAATTTAGTAAGCTCTAAAATGTACAGTATAGTAAAATGGCTTTGTGCATTTCTTCAGATCTACTTGTCATTACAAAAGTTCAAAAGTTCGACTTCATTATGATAATGGTTAGTCAAACTTCTACATTGAATCACAGAAGGTAAAAGAGTGTAGAATTCACATGGTTTGCTCAGTATGTACATAATACCTTCTAAATTAAACGGACAGTCTGCACTTTAACTCTCTTCATTCATATTCAGTAACTTTTTTTATTATTACATATAATTAGATATTTTATCACTGGGGACGAGGTAGGATTACACCCTGATGTCAGTCTGTACCTTGCATATACACACACACACACATACACACACACTCAAAGGCATGTTTTTTGGGAAATTGAAGAAAACTAGAAAACCAAGAGAAATCCACAGAGACTCTGTGAAACAGCACCTCAACCCATTGCACCCAAATGGAAACAAAAAGTTATGATTAGATTGAATCATAACAATATCCAAATACTTTTAGGCCACAATGAATACTTCTACATTTCTCTTTGGAAAAACAAATAATTAAATAAATATGCAAATTCCAGGCAGCACGATGACGTTGTGGTTAGCACGTCCACCACACAGCAAGAAGCTCCTGGGTTTGAATCTCGGGCTCAAGCGTTTCTGTGTGATCCTCCTGTGCTTGCATGGATTTCCTCCAGGTACACCACGGTTTCCTCCCACAGTCCAGCAACACTCACATTAAGCTAATTGCTGTTACAAATTGACCCTAGGTGTGAGTGTGGGTGTGAAAGGTTGTATGTGTGTGTTGGCCCTGTAATGGTATGGCAAGCTGTTTAGGGTGTACCCTGCCTTTGCCCAGAATTGGCTGAGATAGGCACAGCCTCTCCGTGACCCTGCTAGGAGTAAGCAGTTCGGCAAATGCCCTGATGCTTCTTTCATTTGAAAACAATGCTGAGTGTCTCTTCAAAACTTGTGAATAATGCTCCTCATATGAAAAATGAGCTCATACTGTAAGACCATCCATAGTTTAGGACACACATGTGTACATCCATTTCTGCATTGGATTCAAGGGTACATTTTATAATGGACTATATTGCCATAAACCCCCAAAACATATTGCCTAATTCTGGTTCCCTGAGCAAACTGCTTCCCAGTATTGAAATAACCAGTGTATTGTGTAATGCCTTGCTCACAGTATATTGACTCAGAATAGTTTCCGTTCCATGTTTGGCAGACAAGCAGAATTCAATATCAGTCTATAATTCTGGCAGAGCTTAGAAACTTGAAAATTATGTAGGACTACACACTGAATAGTCATGTATGATGGTTGGACTGATTTAAACTGCCTGGTATGCTGGGTAAAATGCCCCTGCAGAATGGGCCTGGCAAGCACTCATAGGAGGCCGATTGGAAGCACCAATCAAAACTCTGGCTTTATGCAGAGGCAGTGACCCCCAGCAAAAACATAAAGTCCATGATTTATTGAACCTTTCAAAGTGCTCAGCCAGATGAATCCTTGATTTGTACTTACAATCCCCTCCATCTCCCCTTCCATCCATGTATCACCATCATCCGTTCCCCAACTTCAGCAAACAAATGGATGGAAAGATGGCCCTCAGTATCCCTACAGCTGCAATTTCTACAAAAAAAAATAAATCAGAATATAATTTTGTATGCATTTTGAAATATTTTGCATCAGTGTGTGTGTGTGTGTGTGTGTGTGTGTGTGTGTGTGAGGACGCATCAATATAAATATCCTTATTAAACTTAAACATTCTTTTTAGTCCTATTGCACACTGATGGAATGCATATTAAAGAGACAGATAGAGAAGGAAGCAAAATTACCTCAGGGACTCATGGGTAATTAGAAACAACATATGAATACATAACCAAATATGAATACATTACAGAAAATATGCCCTAAACAAATATGAATGCAGATATTAACAGTAGATGGAGTTAGTGTTTTTTAATGATAGCCTGCCAGAAGCTTTAGACGAGGTGTGTGCATCAAGATCCTGCAATATGAAAATGTAAAAAATATATATATTTGCATTTGTCTTTAATGTGGATGGTTTGGAATGTTTGTGGGGAGTCCCGCCAGGTTTCAGAAACATCACATTAAGAATATGAAACTATTCCAGAGCAACGCATTAACGCATCAGAAAAGCTAGAAACATATTTCATCTTCTTCTCAGTCTTTTAGGAGGAACGATTTACCAGTGTTGAGCATTTCTGATTTGCAGTATACAGTATATCTGTGTGGACTTTTTATATAGATACACCATTGTATCACACACAAATACTTAAGACTACGAGTGTTGCGGGGCTGCTTGAGCCTATCTCAGCCGACTCTGAACTGAACAGATCATCAATCCATTGCAAGGCCAATACACACAACCATTTACACCCATGCTCACACCTAAAAGGTATTAATTAATTAGCCAATTAGCCTAATGTGCATATCTTTGGATTGTAGGAAGAAACCGGAGTACCCAGAGGAAACCCTTGTTCAGCGTGTTCCCTGCCTTCACCCAGAGTCAGATGTGATGGCTTCAGCCTCATAGAGACTCTAGTAGGATTAAGCAGTTCGACAAATTAATGAATTAATTTTTTTTTACAGCAACCTTTATCCAATGTGTGGGGTGTTTAGAACTTAAACCTTGTAAACTGGAATTTCACAGATTTTTTAATTCTTCTGTTTGGGGAGTGTGCAATGCGATGCTTTTTATTTCTTGAACTGAATCTTATTTCTTCTCAGTGTTTGTGAAAGCTGTAAAGACAAGTTGACTGTTGTATTTATTTTTTTATTTTTATCCAAGCTGCCAGTAAAGCTACATATTTTAGCACTGGCAAGAAAGCTTCAGGGTTTAAAATTGTCCACTAATCTTGTTCTTGAACCTCTCTATCTGTAGGCTTCATATTTTCCTGCATATGTTTCCTCCATGTACTCCAGTTTCCTCTGACAGTCCAAAAATATGCACATTAGGTGAATGTGAGTGTGAATGGTAGTGTCTGTGTTAGCACTGTTGGTGACCTGTCCAGGTGTATCCCATCTCTCATGAAGTATCATCCGGGATTGGCTCCAGCCTCCCCACGACTGGTCATAAGTGCTATAGAAAATTAATGAATGTTAAAAAAAATACAATTAAAAAAAAAAAAAACAACCAGTTTTCCTTTCCTTTCTTTCTTTCTTTCTTTCTTTCCAAATCCCTTTCAAAGCTTGATAGTATTCATCATAGAAGCTGCAGGAAATCAGATTAGCTATTGAAAGTAGTGGTAAATTGCATTGTACTCTATTGCAAAAAATAAATCCGCTTCAACGCCAGCCAGTTTGGTTTGTCTGCCTTCTGGCTCTCTCTTTATCAGTCTGCTGCAATTCTTCATCTGTATTTTGTAGTTGGAACTGTTACAGCTCTGAGACATTTAGGAAATAATTAACATCCTCGTTCTGAAAATTCCTCAGAATACTCCTTTAATGCAAAATAAATAAATCATGTTGACAGGTTTATTTTCACATGTGATTGTGGAAATGAGTGTGAATATAATTTTACTCCACAAGGCTGTAACTGAGCCTGTGTGTGTGCGTGTGTGTGTGTGTGTGTGTGTGTGTGTGTGTGTGTGTGTGTGTGTGTGTGTGCATGTGCACGCATATGTGTGAGAGTACATGTTTCTAAATAATAGACATAAATCGTTTAATTATTAAGAGTCTTAACTTAACTTGGTCCACCGGTTATAACTGTTATGAACTTATAAACTGTTATAACTCCAGGGTCCCTGGTTTGAGTTCAGGTTATTATGAGATCTCACATATTCTCCCCATGTTTAGGTGAGTTTACCTCACACCACCCCAAACCTTTGATGCAGTATAGAACTCGGGTGTGACTGCATTGCTGAATGTAAATGTAAATGTGTGTATACATTCATTTTAATAGGAACACCTGCACCTGTTCAGTCATGCAAGAAGCATGATGCATACACTCATGCAGATACAGATCAAGAGCTTTATTTGTTGTTCATCTCAAGTTTCAGAATGTAGGAAATTGTGCTTGTGGGGATTTGGAGGCTGTTTGTACAATTTGGGTTTAAGTATTTCATCACAGGGCCAACACACACACACAACCATTCACATTCATACCTAGGGACAATTTGGAACAAGCATGTTTTTGGACTCTGGGAGGAAACCGGAGTACCCAGAGGAAACCCAAGCAAACCCCAAAACAAAAACATCCTCGCTGAGCCCAGTACCTTCTTGCTGTGAAGCAGACATGCTAACCCCTATGCCACCATGCCACCTGCCCTTATTCATGGCAACTTTCTTTGATTTGATTTATACAACAGAGCGATTGAGGTTTAAGAGCCTTCCTCAGTGGCTGCCAGGCTGTCACTGCTGGGATTTGAACCCACAACTCTCCAGTCAATAGTAAAAATGTAGCGAGCTCCAGTTCTGTGGGTAGAAATGCTATGTTGATTAGAAGAATGGCCAGACTGGTTCAAGCTGAAAGGAGGGCTACATGGAAATTCAAATACCCACTCTTGATGTACTTCTGGTGGGCAGAAAAGCATCTTCTGGGATTTTCATTCACTATAGACTTTACAGAGAATGGTGTAAAATAATATCCATTGAGTGCAGAGGAGAATGATCAGACTGGTTTGAGCTGGAAAAAACACCTCATAAAATATGGCATGTTGGACCAAGAGGTATATGGGATACAACAGCAAAAGATCATAACAGGCTTTTGGTCCTGTCACCCAAGAACAGGACACTGAGACTACAGTACGAACAGGCACACCCAAACTGGACGGCTGATGATTGGAAAAGGTAACCAAGCAATGTTTTTTCAGTCTTTAACTGTCCAGTTGAGGTGAATCTCTTCCCACTATATTTTAGATATATATTCACAGCATAGTGGTGCAATGGGACCTAGCATTGATCTGGAGCCCAGGTTAGTGATTGTATAGGATTGAATGTCCCCATTCAGCGTTCATGTAAATTTACTCTGGGTTCTCCAGTTTCCTTCCACTTCTCAAAAAACCTTGTAGACGGATTTTACATTTCCCCTAGGTGTGTGAATGGACGACTGTGTAAATAAGTATGTACACGGTGCCCTGCATTAGACTGGCATCCCATTTTTAGGTGTAATTCTGCTCCATGACCAGTTTTCTTGGGATAGTCTCCAGATCCACTATAACCCTGACCAGGATAAAGTTAATCAGCAATGACTATTCTTAACCATGTGCAAGAGAACCATGCGCTGCCCTTTTCATTCATTTCTTTATCTCTTTTCTTTGGTTTCACTTTTCTTTAGTCTCTTGGTCAGATGACCAATAGCAGTGTTGACGAGACCTAGTTGTATTATTCTGATAAGCCATTAAAATGGTCATTTTTGCAATTCTGGGCATGAAGGAGTTAATGTTTAAAAACAGTGGCGATCCTCTGAGTGATCTTTGATCCTTGGACTTGAGCAACACTGCATTCATACTGCATTCACAAACCAAGGACCAAGCGTTGGGATTTTTTTTTCTTTTTTTCAGATTTATCGAAAACGGAATGATGCACATGCAGCAGTGTTGAAGGAAGCAGTTTTGCTGATGTGGATATTTGTTTTGTGTGCATTGGGGGAGCGCTGCTCATTGCTGCAGGCTGTAAGACTGTCTGCTTTAGAGTCAGAGCTGCTGAGGTGTCAGTTCTTTATCCCACACTCTGTTCTCCATAACATCGACTAGTGTTGTGAGCAATAATATGGTTTTGATCCCTTACCTTAATAGCAGCAATAAAAAGGAGTATGATATTACATACACTCACATTATTTGAGTTTGTTATCTCCTAACCTTGGAAGCTTCTATTCTACAAACATGTTCTGAGAAGAAAATGTCATGATAAGGTCCATATTCTATTCAGGCTTCTCTTAGACCCAGGAACAAAAACAAGTAGTACAACTTCCAGTAGTTCACTAATAGATAGGATAATATTTTATGATAGTTAAGTTATGTACCCCTGCAGTTCATAGATATATTGTATGTACTGTATATTGTTCTGAATATGGTCTCAATAACATGCCTCTCTTCATCTTTCTGTAGCTGTGTGTCTGGTGTTCGGATGTATAATTTTCCCGGCTGGCTGGGATGCAGAGGTGGTTCAGGACTTGTGCGGTGAGGAGTCAGGGAAGTACACGTTGGGGAACTGCTCAGTACGCTGGGCTTACATCCTGGCCATCATCGGCATCCTGGATGCACTCATCCTCTCTTTCCTTGCCTTTGTCCTCGGGAATCGCCAGAGCGACTTCCTTCAAGATGAAGTCAAGGCCGATAATAAAGGTGAGCTACTGAGCATAAGTGATCTGATCCCATGACCCAAGTGCACCACCAAGAAGGTGATCGGAAGAAAAATAACTAGGTACAGAAATACATGATCAAAGTGACCATAGGTTATGGGTTTATAGGTTATCTTCTATGTAAGTGGAATTAACAGCATTACAGATAAGAGAGTCATTAAGCTAAATAGGCCAAGCTTTTGTTTTCAGACACCCACATTTGGGGGAAAAAGATCAAGTGCTGAAGGCGCATCACCTGATTTTGTAATGGAACCAGTTAGTGAACCAGCAATGTTCTGGTTCTCGAATTGGGTACTCATTGGTCTCATTTGCCAAAACGCTTACTCCTAACCAGGGTCACGTGGAGGCTGGTGTCTATCTCAGCTGACACTGAGCGAAGGCAGGGTACACCCTGAGCAGCTCACCAAAACATCACAGGGCAGCGCACACACAACCATTCACATTCATACTCACACCTAGGTACAATTTGGAACAGCTAATTAGCCTAATGGGCATGTATTTGGACTAAGTGAGTAAACTGGAGTACCCAGAAAAAACCCACACAAGCATGGGGAAAACAAGCAAACTCCAAACAGAAACACCTGAGCACAGAAATCAAACCCTGGACCTTCTTGCTGTAAGGCAGACATGCTAACCACTGTGCCACCCTGAGTTGAATATTAGATGGATAATATTTGTCTGCTTGAACCACAATAATATGAAATCTTATTAGTCAGTATGATTTTATATAGAGTACAGTAGTGGGCAGTGAAGATTATACACCACCACTTTTGTCTAAAACGGCTTCTAAAAGGAGTAAAAAATTACTTCCCTATTATTTTTTTCTGAAAATGCATTGAACAATGCTACTGTAGGCAATGAGAACCAAAAAAAACATTCTGACAGGTATATTGAGGTAAAAGTATGGCTAGTAAACAAAAACACTGAAAATACCAATTTCAGAAAAATTTCAGAAAAATTGAAAGGTGTTGCAATTACAATTTTTTTTTTACTTTTGCATAGCATGAATGAACTTCAAACCATATGGAATGGAAGAAATTTAAAAAATACTCTTTTCTGAGCAAAAATAGTCAATATTTATTGTGGCCACCCTTTGATTACAGCATTTAACCTTTCATGCATAGTGTTCATATATTTTTTCATTTCTTCACTCGCTAAATGGTTTGAAGTTCATTCATGTTATGCAAAAGTAAAAAAAAAATTCATGAAACCTATAAATGTTTTTGAAAACATTTTTTTGTTTATAGCCATACTTTTACCTCAATATACCTGTCAGAATGTTTTTTTTTTTGGTTCGCACTGCCTACAATATCATTGTTCCATACATTTTCACAAAAAAATAGAGAAGTATTTGTAAAAAAATTTTTTACTTCTTTCTATTAAAAGCCCTTTTAGACAAAATTGTTGGTGTATAATCTTCACTGCACATTACTGTATAACCTGCTGTAAAAAAAAAATGTATGGCAGAAATAGGACAATATGAAAGGTTAGAAAACAACCAATAAAATTCTTCTTAAAGTCTTCTTGCTCCAGGAACTTCATCAGAAAAAAAAACTATTTCCAGGTGACTTCTATCATATAAAATTTAAGTGACGGTTTAATTGACATTCAGAAGGGGTGGTATGGTGGCACAGTGGTTAGTACATCCGCTTCACAGCAAGAAGGTCCCGGGTCGATTACTGGACACGGGCCATTTCTGCGTATTCCAGTTTCCTCCCACAGTCCAAGAAAATGTACAGTAGGCTGATTGGCGGTTCCCAATCGCCCCTAGGTGTGAGGGTAAATGGTTGTATCAGTGTTTGCCCTGCAATGGCCTGGCGAGCTGTTCAGAGTTGTACCACGCCTTCACCCGAAGTCAGCTGAGATGGGTGCCAGCCTCCCAGTGACCCTAATAAGGATTAAGAGGCTTAGAATGAATGAATGATATCGAGAAGATTCCTTGCACTTTTCCTTTCTAGATAACATTAAATACCAGCACTCATTAGGACTTACAATCAGCATAAAACTACCAGGAACCATGAGCCACAAGACATTCCATTACTCTGCCATTACAGACTACCAGAAACAACTTAGAAAGCTCATGTGGTTTCCACTAATTTTTCAGAAGGGAAACCCCTGCTTTACACAAATTATGTAATGCGGGGCTTGGTGAGATGGTGGAGCTTATTTCCTACCACCTCCATTTTATTTCATTTACTCCTCTCTGCTGACTGATGTTTGGAGGAAGGAGGTTGTGGGGTGGGGGTGGAGTTAAACTGTTTCATGAAAGCATATGAAAGTGCTTATTAATATTTCATCTTTCCCTCTTAAGCCAGATCGCTGTGGTAGACTGATCCATATTGCTATTGTGCGACAAGCAGATTTCATCAACCTGCGAGATTCTGTTTTATATCATGTGCGTAATTCTGCCTCAGAAGTGTGAGGAATGTGTCTTGCTAAGGGTTTAGAAGAGAGTGCACTATAACTCTATAGTAAATCATTTAATGATAAGAATCATTGTGGCCTTGATAGAATGTAATTCAGCTAGAATGAGTGTGAATGGGAGAGAGGTGGGGCTGGGGGTTTAAGTAAACTGTCAAACTGAACGTGTGTGTGAAAAAGAAAGGAAGGGGGAAATAGAGGAAGAAAAAATAACCACCTTCATAGCCTCCTGATTCTATTGAGGAAGTTGCCATGGTTACATGTCTGATTCCGGCAGGATAAGAAGGGCTGCTGCTCTCTCCCCAGTGACTGGGCACTCTGCAGCTGTCTCTCTCTCTCTCTCTCTCTCTCTCTCTCTCTCTCTCACACACACACACAAACACACACACACACACACACCCACACACTATTATCACACCCTAATCAAGCCGATACAGTAATTCAGTTGTATACGAGAGTTTTTTAGGAGGGGTGGAGCACTTAGGAGAAGAGAACTGAAGAGGGGTAGTTTTGTGCGCCCATGTATGTTTGTGCACAGCATCTGTGACAGCCAGAGAATTTGCATTGCAGTATCAATAATAACCTCATGGCAGGTTGCCAAGCATCCCCCAGTTTCTATTTCTACCCTCTGGCTTTAATCCACTCGGCTCACCATTTAGTCTTAAAAAAAAAAAAAAAAAACCTTCAGAACTGATCAAATCTTCCTTCCTGAGCACAAATTTCCTCACCCCACCTCCAGCACCACTCCTTCATCATGCTAAATGCTAAGTCAAGTCATGTGCCTTTGGCGTTAGTGAGCAGCAGCACACAAGTCTAAGCGTCATGCATTACATTTTTATGGAACCCAGAGGGAATCCTGCCACTGCTGAGCGTGACTCACATCTCGAAATAATTCTAGCGTGCACCTGGACAACAAGGGCAGCACATCACAGGAGATAAATTATTCACTTTGCTCTCCACCACACAACATGGGTTGTCTTAATTATTTTTTTAATCAGAAATAATGTAGCCCTCACTCAGAGTCAGCTGAGATGGGCGCCAGTCTCCCCGTGACCCGAATTTGGATTAAGCGGTTCAGAAAATGAACGATTAGAAATCATGTATGGAATTTGAAGGTGTGCTTTTTGTAGGGCTGCTGATTGAGTAACGAAGCGGCATTTCCAATGTTTCAGAATGTGAAAGGATGTTGTAAATGGTTTTGGTCTCCCACACTCCAAACCTCCTGCTGATTTTCAATAGCGGTCAGGGCTTTGAATGGTATTCCACTGGCACAGTCAACACTGTTGTCACAGGGCAATGGGAGGCAGACTCCCACTACCTTACATGTGATTTATGAATGGTAGTGGTAGACTTCACTGCATGTGGTGCCCTTTTTCTTAAACATGGCAGAAGGAAAACTAAACCAATCAACTGCCTTACAAAACCTATACCAACATCTTGTGGCAACAGTGTGCAAAATGATCCTTGATGCACACCTTCATTTAAATGCAGCCCAAACTAAACAACCATTTCTATTCTGTCTTTACAGACTTTGCAGTATCAAGGGTAAGTTTTCCCTATTACTGTGGCTTCAGTGCTTGTGTTGCTGTATGCAGTGATCGTGTTCAAACATCCGTGTTGTGGTGCTGTAGTATCCTGGCATTATGTATGCTCTGGATTAGTGCTTAGATTGCTCACCCCTGCCTGTGTTTTAGTACTCCTAAACCTGAACCCCCAGTGTCATAGATAACAATGAGCTCAGCTATTCCTTAGAGATGCTGGGTCATGGAAGGACAGATGCATGGCATTGGAATTGAACATAATAGAGTGAGTGAACAAGCTGTAAAGAACTGTTGTGTGTTACTGAAGCCTCTAGCGGCACATGCTTCCCTCCTGGAAAATGCAAATGCTTTGAGATGTCAGGTCAGAGAACAGATTCGGTTGAGGTGCAACACATTCCCAGCAGCCCTGCAGAACAGCATGTATTTACACTTACACCTTTAAAGCAGAGAATGAAAGGGGAGACCTACAGCTCTAATTACTAGATGACAAATACATAAACGCATGAAACAAAAGAAATTCAGTGTAATGACCAGACAAAAGGCTGCATGGAAAATGCATGCTAAAAAGCTTTACTGGCAAGCAAAGAAAATATATTCAAATGTTTGTATTGTAGTTAAAATAAAAGAAATTTAACTAGCAAAATTATTTATTTGGATATTAAAAAGGCAAGAAACAGTGAGGTTTCTTCCAGGTTCGAGTGAACTGATGGGTCTCTCTACAGCAGGGGTCACCAACATGGTGCTCGCGGGCACCAGGTCGCCCCCAAGGACCACAAAAGTCGCCCGCAGGCCTGTTCTAAAAATAGCACAACTCACTAGTGAGCT
>JAOUQZ010000016.1:12513045-12532702 GCA_028564935.1 Neosilurus hyrtlii | reverse complement strand
AGAGAGAGAGAGAGAGAGAGAGAGAGAGAGAGAGAGAGAGCGAGAGAGAGAGAGAGAGAGAGAGAGCGAGAGAGAGAGAGAGAGAGAGAGCCCATGGGCTTCTGGATTCTAATCAAATTATTATGAACTGAAGAAAACTAGTTGATGATCGAGGTAGGGCTGAGACACAAAAGCATCTGTGCACATCTCTCAGTGAAGATGTACAAGGATAGATTTTTAATACACCTACGCTCACACGCCTTTCACATATTTGGCTAAAGAGGAAGAGTTAACAAAGAAAGGCTTTTACATATAGATGTACATGAGGTGTTTTGCAGTAAACATGGACGTGCTTCCCGGACAAGTGAAAACACTAGTAGGTTTTTTTTGTTGTTTTTTTTTTTTGATTGGTAGTGAAGAAAAATGTTTACTTTCACTTTCCCCTGCCACTGTGCCCTCACCCTGGCTATACCCCATAAATGTACACCAGCATAACATCCTTTTGTTCTTTGCCTATGTTGCACTGTTGACTCTGTAGGCTTCTCAGACCCAGTCTTGTTCCTTATGGACTTTACTGCCTGGAGTTTGTCTCATTCTTTCTCTTCTGCTTCTTTCCAGATTGAGATCCGTGACACGAAGGATCCTCGTTTTGGAGTCCAGCGGTTCCATTAAAGAGACGCCACCTCCACTTCTTTCTTCTCTTCCTTCTTCATTCCCGTGTCCTTCTCTACTTGTCCTCTCAGGTCTGCGTCTCTGACCTCAGTTAGAAAGCTGCTAGTTCAGCTCTTTGTATTATAGGACTGGCCTGGAGCACACATCAAGAAGAGAACCTATTCTATATACATCCACCTGTTTAAATCGAATTCAAAATCAAGACAAAAATCAATTAAACAAAATCAGCTTTACAAATCGAACAACTCTGGGAAAGTGATGAACCTTACACAGTATTATTATTCTATGTTACTACTATGATTACAACGTTACAGTGATAATTATGCTTGCAATGGCAGTATTATGTTCAGATTTAAATATTTTATCTAAAATGGGAAAAAGCAATTATTTCTAGCTTTAAAAAATACATTCTAATAATGAATTAATGCATATGTATAAGTGCTTGGGTGCTACTACAGACACAGATGATTAAAAATATCAAGCCAAAAATCAAATAAAAGAAAAAAGGGGAAACATTTTGTACAGCACAAGATGTAATTTTGATGACCGACTTTTTTCCTGGAAGATTTTGAACTCCCGTCTTTATACACATGGTAAACAACCAGAGATTAGTACGAGAAAAGATGTAGTTCATTTGTAAATAATAGATTTCTATGGAGACAGGGTACAGACACAACCCATTTATTGACCCAAACTATATTCCAACTCCACCCTGAAATTTCTCACCATTTATTTATATCTTGATTAAATGGGAACTGCACGTTCTCTGAGTTTATAGCTAAAAACACCGTATGGAGACGATGTTAATGGCTGAAGGTTAAACATTAAGTTTGGCTTGGGACTTTTCATTCACAAAGTTTCCCTGGTTGTTTACTCTTCTTCACCAGTCTTTAATTTTTTATTATTATTCTCTTCTGTAAAACAACACGGAGGTGACAAACAATGACAATTTTGCATTCTGGTTACAGTAATTTCACTTCTAGTTAGTTATTCTTGCTTGTTGTAACCCTGTTACAATTTTTTTTTCTTTTTTTTTTGGTTGTTTGTATGTTTGTTTCATAAATTTTGTCTTGATGAAAAGCCCTGCATGCTGCATTCTACTCAGGCCCGACAAGTGGAGCACTGATAAGTTGTATTTCACCATTTCCCAGAGCCAGTGTGTTGAGCATCAGTGAGCCCATACCACTGCACAGCACAACATAGCTGACCATGATGAGTCAAAATATGAGGTTATGAAGCATATGTGTTCTTCATATATTGTACGTCTTCATGGGGACAAAAGCAGACTGAAGGTTCATGTCAGCATTAGCTTCTAAACTCCCGTTAGCTAAGAAACATTTGCTACAGTGAACAAACCATGTGCTACAATCCTCCCGAGGTAAAGCAATCTTTTTTTAATTACAGGAGGATCCTAAAGTTTGCACGAGTCTCAGTTCAGGCCACTTCACACTTGGGAGTCCTGGTGTTTAAGATAAGCAGGTAGAACATTATAATGTTGGTTTTGGTCTCAGCTATGCAGGGGTCTGATTGAAAGATTGATTTATTTTCAGTTGTCAAAAAGGTATGATGGATGAGGTGGTGGTCAAGTCAGGTCCAGAACAGCCAGAACAGCACTATGCTCTGGGATTCTTAACTAAGCATGGCATATATAAAGCTTCTGATGCAGTTGCAGTATTAAATATGGCCTGTCATTTGCAGCAATTCTGACTGGGGCTTTGAGCAGATACATCAATCACTGATGGTAGTTGTGCAATTAAATACACCATGTAGATGTTTATATTCAAAATGTGTTTACAGTGCCATTAAAGGTTGCGTTTTTGTTCTCTGGTTTATGTTGGTTTTGAAAATACATCTCGGTAATTTTCTCGTTTTTTCTCCCCACAATAACCTTTGCACACGTTACACCTTTTGTGCTCCCTGGGCAAAGAATTTCTTGTACAGAGACTTTCCTTATGCTTCACAAGGAAGCATTACATTGAGGCTGGGAATCATTTCCCAGGTCATTCAAAGGACAATGCTCACACTGCACTAACCTGATGGGAGGGAGGGTCTGGATAGCACTGTGCAGATTTGTGGTTGGACCGTTTCAGATACATGAAGCTGAAGAGTGAAATTCCTCCGTATGGTGCTTTATCCCTGTCCCCTTTCTCAAGCAGCATTCTCTCTATTACCCCAGCTTCAAATGCCCCACAGCCCTATGACCATCCATGAGGTGGGGTAATGAAGGAGATGGGAATGCAATCTGTGAATGGGGAAGGAAAGAAAGGAGTGATACAGACCAAGCAGAACTTTTCCTCTGTGAAGCCTGCGGAACAGAAGCAATGATCGCCTTGTAGACATAGCAAAGAGCCTCAGAATCCCTACATATCCACCTTCTCCCTTTTTCTACTCTCTCTCTCTCTATCTCTCATTCATGAAGACTTATTAATGCAACTTTGTGTTTCCTTGATAATATATGAACAAACATAATACAGGTAGTGGTTTGATCATGATTAATTTCATGTCTTTTAAGTGTAATCTCTTCTTTTGAGCTTTTCGAGGGTCATGAGTGGTTCTGACATTTGGAGAATTGCTAAACTGCACAGTTTAGTATGTTCCACCTGATTCAACTCATTAAACTCATTAAAGCCAGATACCACAGTTTTGTTTTACTAAAACTAAACTTTTCTTCTTACAATGTACTGAAATATGCAAATGAAGTAACAATATAATGAACTGAGGTATCATAAAAATTCAACAAACAGGTTAGCTTGTTTGTTGAAGCTTTTGAACTATACATATAGCTATAATGATATATGTATAATTATACATATAAATAATTTAAAATTTTCTTCCATTTTATTGCTTTTGCTTTTTTGGAAGCAACATCACCATTTTTGCCTGTGGTGTGTGGCTGTAAGAGCGCTAAAGAGTTGAATCAGGCGTGTTAAAGCATTAAAAACACTAGACCACAGAACAGGGGTCTCGCACTGTGATCTGAGAACCACTGAAAAACATCTTACTGTCCTCAGGAGTTTTTATTGTAGTGGGAGTGAATGTTTTACAGTTTGGAAAGGAAAAGATTGGATCCAGAAATACATTTGGATTATTTTTATTTCACAAGATTAAAGGTCATGCTTTCAACTGCAGTATTATGCCATATTGTGTATGACATAGACCATTCTATTATTAAAATAAGAGCAAAAAATGTCAATAGAATTGCATAATTTGGGAATAAAGAATGTATAAGAATGAGGGCACACACGCTCAATGATGTGGGTTGGCACAAGCTCTAGGGTACAAGTCCATAAGCCCTGTGAAAAATATTTTGAAATGTTTTACTGGGTGCGTTTTGGATGTTAAGAATGGCAGTTTCTTGTATTAATCCTTCAATTCATGCTTAAAATGAGAGATGTGTGTAATTAGTGTGTGTGTGTGTGTGTGTGTACACTCAATACTGAGTCAGGCCTGTTTTCTTTTAAAAAAGAAAGATTTTGGATGCAGATGAAACATATGATGTGTTTTTTTTTACATCACCCTCAAGTACTACAGCTGCTCTGCTGCTCTCTATCACTAGCAATCACAACTTCAGTATTCTATCAGAAACAATCCATTCACACAGTTCATTATTATAATACAAACAACAGGAGAAACACAATGCACTCCAGTCTTCAGAAAAGTATTAATCTGCTTTTAATTGCTGTCACACTACATCATCTTCGTTCTCCTTTCCAATGGTTTTGTAACTTTCTCTGCAATCTTTTCCTTGGAAATAGATGTGCCAAACCAAACTGCGTAGACTGCTGTGGACAGATATAACAGTTTTTGGGGGTTTTTTTAGTATGTATTTTTCCCTGTGCAAGTGTTGAATGCCTTTGTGTTGGAGGGTTTTTAATTTATCGGAAATTTTTTTGTTTGATTATTTATTTATTTTTTGTCCAGTTGTAAATGTTGCTTTTATTCTGATATATTTTCTGGGATGCTGCAATGTCTCTTCATAAAATGAAAAAAAAATGTTACGTGAATGTTTCTGCAAGATTGTCCCAGGAGGAGTGAAAAATGGCTGACATTGTCACCGCCACTTATACATTGTTGGTGTTGTTTTAAAAGATATAAAAAATAAAAAAGAAAAAAGAAACTAACTGAATTGAAGATGGAGGTTTGTTTTGCTATAAAACTGAATGATTGGAACTGCCTACCCAAACTAAACTGACCAAAAGTATACATGAGAAACAAAAAGGTAGGAATGCTGCTAGCCAAAAATACATAATGTATAATAGCATATATTACATGGGGAAAAAGCTCACTATCACAAGAGTGATTTTAAAAAAAATTTATCTGAGTGGATAATGTTTGGGTCAAAATGCCAAACTCAGCATGTCAGCTTGTCATGGACAAAGCAAGTGGCATCACTATCACACTTTAAAAAATGAAAAATAAGCCATATCATGTTTCCGTGTGTTAACTAGTTAGATTAGAAGGGGGTTCTCATCCACTACCTGCACAGGCTTTTTTGTCCACCACCAACCACAGACTGTATTGAATGCAGACTTCTTTGAGCAGGACAGTAAATACTGGTTTGTATGGAGTAGGGTGGGGTGGGCAAATTCATGAACCACAGAATATGCAACACACAGAGCTCACCAGATCAAGTCTGCCATGGTTAAAATATGTACAATAAATAAATAAACAAACAAAAAATTTCACACACACAAAAAAAAATATCTAATTTTAGTGTGTTTTTGCTTATGTTACCATGTAGTTCATGCTACAACAATTATGCACCTCAGGCATAATAGATGCCGCTAAATTGAATAGTCAGTGACGTCTACCTTGCCTTCAATGCATAGTTGTTAATTGTACTATTTTGCTTGTGTGAATAATTCCAACATCAAATTACTGCAACAAACAGAATGTTTTTTTCTTTAACTCTCTTTTACCCTATAAGCCCCGACTGACTCATCTGCCTCAATGAACTTGTTGAATAAACTTGAGTTGAAGCTTTGACATAGATTATTGGACAGTCACTTATCAACACTATTAGCCCATAATGAGGGCAGTGTCTCTCTCTCTCTCTCTCTCTCTCTCTCTCACACACACACACACACACACACACACACACACACACACACACACACACACACACACACACACATACACACTTGCAAAAGAGACCATGTAATGTTCTGTTTCAGGAATAAAAGATAATTATTATGAAAGTATTTGAATAATTGTTGAGAAACAGAGGAGCATTATCACAGTATAGTGATTATTTTCCTACATAGACATGTCTAATATGTCACAGTGTGATTGGTTCACTATTTAGGGGTTAAAAGAAATAGCTATTCCAAAAAATACCAAGAAGATTAAGCAATATGGCAGTTGCATTTTAAAGATGAAAAGCATTGAATTCAAACTTTGTTTGTAAAAGACCCATTGCTGTCTTTCGTAAAGAGTAGGCCACTGAGTTGCCGTCAGCATGTATCTGCACTGCGATGGCCTGGTGAGCTGTCCAGGGTATACTCTGCCCTCGCCCAGAGTCGGCTGAGATGGGTGCCAGCCTCCCTGCGACCCCGTATTAGAATTACGCGCTTTGGAAAATGAACGATGACGAACCATAAAAACATACCATATTTCCTCATAGTATTTACTAAAACTGAGTGAGTTTTAAAAGATGCCGTTTCAAAGCCCACTTATACTCTACTACTCACTCTCACCCAGCACTATCATGTTTAAATATATAAAAAATATACTATAAAAAATCTTTTGTTCATTCTCCAGGAATATTCACCTCACCTTCAGCGAGTGTGAATCATCTCACCCTGCATACTCTTTATAATGCTTGCATTAATTAAAAGTGTAATTTAAATTAATGCAAGCATTATAAAGTGTAAAAGAGGTTTTTTAATGTTCTTGTGTAGTAAATACTAAAACATTTATTCACCCTAGCCTGGATGGATATTGTCCAATAACTGCTTCTATAAAAGCATTAAAATTTCAGAGGTAATTCATTTTTATATATAAACCTGTGATTTATCATGTAGATGCCACTACTGCCAGAGCTGCTGGTATATAAAATGAAACAAAACACCTTTCCCGTCCAATCAAATTCAAGAATTCAACCACATATAAATTTAAATAGAGATGCTTTTGGCTGGAGGTATCATCTATATTATTGAAACAGCTTTCTAGTACTGAACAAGCTGTGTCAGACTGCCATTTATAGAACATTCAGAGACATAGGCAAATCTTTCTCTATGTCTGTGCCTAGTATTTGGCAGTACTCTAAAAGAATCAATCCACTAATACACAAGAATTGAGTTTAACTCCTTGTAAAAGCAAGCCAATGCCAGATACTGTCTTCCAGAAAGATGTCTTGGCTTGTTGTGTGCATCCACTCACCCCTGGTGAGAATGGGGGGTTGTGTGTGTGTGTGTGTGTGTGTGTGTGAGAGCTATTTTTAGCTGCAGTAGAGCAGCAGAAAAAGATGGCTGGGGGCTGCGTGCAGCACGATGTGTCAGATGAGATTGTATGTACCCAGACAGTAAGGTATAATAATTGAGAAGTTCTCTGCAATGTGTGCTCAAGGTGTCCCCCCCTTAAGAAGAGTCAAATGTTTATGACAACAAAATCTATCATTTAAATGGAAGATTGTATACATGTATTTCCATGGGAAAATCTATTCGCATTCAAGTTAACAATGACAACTCTATGTGAATATAATGTGAGATTAAGAGCTATAAGAGATTATAAAAGGTAAGGTATTAAGTTCTGCTGCTGTTTTCTCCATTTTACTCCATGGAGCTATAAAATCCTGATATGTAATTAATCACCAAGAAAATGTAGTAGATGATACTTTATATACTATTTCTGCAAATTTTTAAGCATCACTGATACTTCTGGATAGTTCCCAGAGGGTTTTTTCTCACGAAAGGAATAATTTAAAAAAAATGTAAAAGAACAATTAACATGGAAAAATTAGGGGGGGGGGGGGGGGGTCAAATGAGAAAAGCATGGCAGGAAGAACACAGAGAAAGGGGTGTGTGTGTGTGAGAGAGAGAGAGAGAGAGAGAGAGAGAGAGAGAGAGAGAGAGAGAGAGAGAGATGAACAGATGGCCAGTCTTGCGCTCATCTGTGGAGAGCTACTTCCTGAAGTGCTGTTTAACGGCTCCAGCAAAATATAGAGATGGAGATGAAGCATAGAAACACAAGCTGGAGAGCCAAAGAAAAGGGAGGGTGGTGGTACTGGCTAACCAATGCAGTCTGGGAAGCATCGGGGCAGGTGCCAATTTGCCAGCAGGCACTAAACAGGAATCTGTTAGTGCTGCCAGCAGAGAAGCAAACTGCGGAAAGCTTCACTTTTACCATGAATGCCACCCCACTGGCTCCTGGCACTGTAACCGTGCACAGGTAAAGTAGTGAGAAAGAAAGAGCGGGCCGAAGCCAGCAGCTCACCTGCAGGTTAAATATCAAAGCTCTTTATTTGGAACAGGAGCCAGTGTGTAAGTGATAAATGGCGGTGAGGAGATCATGTGGTGGAGAACGTAACAGGCCAGTGGGATGATGGGATCAGGGGAAAATGATGGATAAAGAGAATGAAATTACATGGAAAGAGAATCCAGGGTGGGTTTTTAGCACAAAAAACATTTTAGTTATAGAGAATGGGAAAAGCACACACACATAAACGGAAGCTACATGAAATCTTGTTAACTTACGGTGGTGTAAGGGGCACTTCCACCTCCCAACATGAAGGTTCCGGGTTTGAGTCCATGTTCTCCCTGTGCTTGCATGGGTTTCTTCCTGGTACTCCAGTTCCCTCCCACAGTCCAAGACATGCACAATTAGGCTAATAGGCCGTTCCAGGATGTACCCTGCATTTGCCCAGTGTCGGCTGAGATAGGCTCCAGCCTTTCTAATTAAGCAGTTCAGCAAATGTATAAATGGATGGATGGGTGGTTGGATCAAGCATCTGAATAAATATCATCTGTCAAAGAGTTTCGGTGGCAATATAATTTGTCAGTGGATAAAAAAAAAAATACATACGCAAAGAAAAACGCATACACCGAGTTGCCAATACACAAAATCATGATTGTATCTGTAACGCTGTGGTAGGCGTAGTTTGTCAACCTTCTCTAGCCTCACTATCAGTGAAAAGGAACCCTCATAGGATTACCTCTAAGAGGATACTATTGGGTAGATATTACTAATAGGCAACCTCAATCCCAATCCAAATCTTGTTCTGCCTCATCTCCTAAATACAGTGCCACACTGTGTTGTCAATCCACATTCTGACGATCATATATCAATATACATGCTGCATGTGTAGCACATGGAACACTGGTCTCTGAGGACCAGAGAATTTTCAACGCTTTGGTTCTGTATTTTTCATTAAAGTTTTGAAAGCGGACGGTACAGTGGATCGGTGGTTTGCACGTCCACCTCACAGCAAGAATGTCCTGGATTTGAGTCCCGGGCTCAGGGGTTTCTGTTTGGAGTTTGCATGGGTTTCCTTGGGGTACTCCGGTTTCTTCCCATGGTCCAAACCCATGCACATTAGGCAAATTGGCTGTTCCAAATTGCCTGTAAGCGTGAATGGCTGTATGTGTGTTTCCCTGCGATGATCTGGTGAGTTCATCAGAGTGTACCCCATCTACGCCCAAGTGTCAGCTGAGATAGGCTCCAGCCTCCTGCTTACTCTAATGAGTGAGTTTTGAAAGCATACCGACCCTCATTAAGATATTCATTCAGTAAACACTTGAGTGAACATGTCATCTAGTATCTAGACACACATTGCATAAATATGTATTGGGCTCCTGTTACACATAATAAGAAATAAACTGCATACAGTGCAGGCCTTAGTGAGGTAGCACTTCACCTCACAGGGCCAATAACACACTCCAAATTAGCTTGTTCTTATTAGCTAGAATAAAACCCACCTTATGTAACTGGCTGATGCATCCATATTAAGTTCTTTTGGAGTGAACATGTGTCATCACATCAAAGTTTCCAGCCTCAACAGACAGAGAAAATATAAACTAATCTGATATTAGTGACATTTTTCCTGTCCCATGTTTCTGTTGCTTCCTCCAGGATCTCCCTGTAGAGTGTTTTGTTTGTGGATGTTATGAACTTTTATGTGGCTGATCAGAATAAAACCAAATCATTGAATTAGCATCACACAACCTTAAGCCCATACCAGAACATTCCAGCATGCCACATTCCCACCTAAGATTGTCACAATATTCCACCACATGCCTTCTGCCTGTCATATCTATGAGAACAGAAGAGACATGACTAAACATTTAATGGAACTGTTCAATCATCCAAACACCCAAAGGCTGTGATCAGACCACACAAGCCAAACCATGGCTAGCCAGAAGCAAACACAGACACAGGTATCAGACTACAAGCCAAGATGGGAATTATGGTGAGATGAGAAAGACCTAAGGATGAAAAGAATTGTGGAGGAGTGTGGGAAAGAAGCTAAAAGACAGATCTTCAAGTTTCTTGTTCCAGCTGTGGCTGAGCTTATAAAAAGCCCATCTGGAGAAGCACACTGAACATCATGAGAGGAGTGATAAAAGAAACAGGACAGAGAGACCATCAAGAAAGTACCGATAGTGACAGATCCCACACTCCCCATCTGGACTCCTAGAGAAATCTGATCACTGCTACAACTTCTGATTCTTTTACTCACGCCTGGTGGCAGAGCTTCTCACCTGCTGCCTCACTCACTCTCCAACATCACTCACATTCACTTTCGAAGGTGTCCAGTATTACTACATCAGAGTTCAAATCTGTTAACCATGAGGAAAGATCAGGATGTGCACAGAGAAGGGTCGGGGTAACAAAAGTGCTGGTTTGTCTGCCTGAATATTAGTTTCATGTGGAACAGTGGGGGAACACATGCTGCCATGTACCTCCACATGATGAGCTATTTCACATGGCTTAAAATATAGGTGGACTAGTAACACTACATCTTTTTCAAAAAAGATGGAAAGTTGAGGCAGCTGCAGGGTCCCTGCGTGGGTTGTTTCCAGATTACTAATGCACGTTACTACCTGGTACAAGGCTGATTGGTTGTGTGTGTGCTGCCCTATGATAAATTGGTGCCCAATTCTGGGTGTGTATTCCCATCATGCTTGATTAAAATGATCCACCCTTTTGCAGATTCTCCAGTACAGTAGATGCATGTTAACGCTGAGATTCAGGTAATAAAGCTGAGGCAACAGCACACTCTGGTGGTCATGCTTCAGCACTCAAACGTTCCTTACAGCATTTAAATTTTTTTTTTTTTTGGAACACTGATATACCTGTGCATTCATGCAGTTATCTAATCAGCCAATCATTTGACAAATGCATAATATCATGCTTATTCTGTCCAGTAGCTTCAGGTAATGCTCACATTAACCAGAATACTTTATTGATACCAGAGAAAATTGTGCGCACACAGTTGCTCCACTCCAATTAAAGAATAAAGATAAAAAGTGGAGAGAGGGGAACATTAGACACCAACCTGAAGTGAACATTAGAGATGTTTGGGTCTAGTTCAATGTTGAATGCACAGCACATTGAACAGTGAGGCAGATGAGGCTAGAACAGAAGCATGCAGATCACCACATGGTGTTCCATTTCTGTCAGTCAAGACCAGGAATCTGGTTGAAAACTGGATAAATATATCCTGGTCAGAGGAATCTCGGGAAGCAACCTGCCTTTCCAACCTGTCTACAGTCCAGGCTGGTGGAGATGGTGTAATGATGTGGGATATATTTCATTTTAGTGCTGTTAATAGGAATCATTGCTTGAATTCCACAGCCTAGTTTGGTATTGCTGCTGAGGATGTGCATCATTTCATAGCCACTATTTACAAATTTTATAACTGCTCAGTGTCACAAAGCAGAAGTCGTCACAAATTAAATGCAATGTTCTTCAGTGACCTTCTCAATCACCAGATCTGAATCCAATAGAACACCTTTGGGAAATTGGAAACAAGATTTACAGCATAACAATGCACCTAAAATCTGTATCCAGAACCAGAATCTCTAAAGGAATGTTTCCAAGATATTGAAGAATCCATGCCAAAAAGACTGAGGTGTTCTGGCAGCAAAAGGAGGCCCTACTTAACAGTAGCATTTTGCCCCTTGTGCATGAGTTTATATCACAACACAGTAATTGTGATTTACGTTTGGTCAAATCAGGCTTGTTTTCATAAGGGTAAGCTGTTTAAAACTGGCCAGAACTTGTACAGAGGATGTAATAAATGGTACTGCAGCAGCAATGGCTATATCTGCTTCTTCTAAGTTATACAATTGTAAAATGTGATCATCTGCAGTATATTGCATGTTGTACCCAACCCACCCACCCAAGTGGACTGTGGGAGGAAACCGGAGTACCCGGAGGAAACCCATGTAAAAACAGGGAGAACATACAAACCCCACAAACAGCCGAGCCCGGGAATAGAACCCAGGACCTGCTTGCTGCGAAGCGAACATGCTAACCACGAACATGCTAACCACTGTGCCACCGTGCCGCCCTATTTAAGACAATGTAAAACCAATTTACATGTTTGGTTTTTTTTAGTCTTTCTAAGGACCCTAAAGCAAATCATACAGGTCAAAAAGGCAAGGAAAGATAATGTGAAAAAAATTAAATTCTCAATTCTATTACACGTTAAATCAAACCCTGATGGTATTACATAACTATACAGTCAGTACGAGTGGACATGTCTGTTAAAGGCAGTGGTGGGCTGAGGTAGACATGATAAAATTAAACAAGAATAAAGCTTAAGTAACACGTACTTATGCTATAAAATATTGTGTAATGATTATATAGTTTTAGGCTAACAAAGTAACAGAACTTTCTGCCATCTTTCCAGTCACACAAAACCAATGTATTGGCCAAGAAAGTGTCAAATTAATACCAACGGGATGCGGCTACCGTGTTGTGTATCACAAAAACTCAGCCCTGGAGTGCCGGGCAGACAGGTGGATTTAGCGATGAAGGACAAGCCTGACGTCCCCTCACACTGTGGAGAACACACGGCAGTTCTGCTAATTAGCATTTTCCCATTTCAGGGATTCTCAAGTCACATTCAGGTGTGACAGTTCAGTAACAACATATAAAAACTATAATTTATTAAAATGTATAACATTTGTCTTCATTGCACATGAACTCTTAATGGAATCACCAGCAGAATAGCGTCATTAAATAAGAAGAATTTCATGTAATATTTTAAACCTTGAATGAGTCATTAACCATTGTGTGCACAAGTAGTTTTTTTTTAATTAAAAAGATAAGAATATGACTTCCCGTTTGGTAATCCCATGAAGAAAGGGTATTTTTACAGGTGAAATAGATTCTGCAAACAAAAGCTCAAAGATGAGATTGTTTAATGTTCGGATTGTTGCATCAGCGTAAACCACCCATCATCTTTTGGTTTCTGAAAGTCTTCACTACATCAATGTAGCCAAATTTTAACACTACAGCCATTTCCAAAATACACTGTAATGACTATTTTATTATCAAAAGACAATACATATCTTGTGTTTATTGTCTTTTAAAGGAGTGGGAGGGGTCCAAACTTTGATCTGTGTAAAAAATAACTTTTGAAACATGTCCAGTTTATGATGGAACATCCACACTTTCAACTGTTAATCCAACACAAAAGAAAAAATATCATGCGGCAAATTTAGTGTACTATATTTTCTTGGAACAGTATATAACACATTTTATGCAAGTACACGTGATCATACATAAATGTTTCCTTGCTTGTTAACATTTTTTTCCTTTGTTATTAAGGTGCTGGTAAATTTCTGGTCATAAAATCTTTTTTTCTTTTGAAGTCTTCTTGTGAAAAGACAAACATTCATGTTAATCAGTGAGTAAGTACCCTTGAGTCTTTTTCTAAATGGGGAGGAGGACCTCTGACAGAAAATGCCAAAAAGGACAAAAGGTATGTCAAAGGCTGATAAAATGAACCTGGTAAATTCCACATCTCCTGCAAGGTCCTTTGACTGAGGGAGGAAAAAACAAACAAACAAAAAGGATTTCTGGATTACTGTAGAATTAGTCCATCTTGAGTCCACCCAACAGACAACCAAGATAAAAACTACAGTTCCCAGGATACAACAGTGGTATCCATTGCATTTGAAGTGATATTCAGTTCCACTGTTATCATGGCACAACTACGTGACCTCACCATTTGTGATGAATATCAGACAGATAAAAGTACAGCATTCTGTATAAAAAAGACATCTTAAAGCAGCACTTTGCATGAAAAATACTTAGTATGAGACCCCAGCAGCTATCTTTTCCACTTTTTTCAATATTTGACTTTTTTTTTTTGTCCTAAACAAACCATCCAGCCACACCTCCCTTTCTCCTTCCTTGAGTGGTGTATGGAATGCAAGGATTGGTCAAAGGGAGAGAAAAATAAATTCTCAACAATATGAAAATTAAAAATCCTGCAGGATTCAAAAACTGTGAGGGGAATAAATCCTATAACGGAATAAAAACAATATTTCTGCAGCTTACTTTTTTTTCCTTTCTTTTTTTTCCAAAATAGTCCCGTGCATTTCTAGTCATTGAAGCAACATTTACTAGAAACCAGTTTCAAAAATGAAAATAAAACCAGTCCCATACAACAGCTATACATTAGAACAGACGTTAATGGACAAGATGATACTGGGTTTCAGACAACCCTTAAAGTCAGTTCAAACAAAGGCTGAGCTAACTGCAGCACCATAAAATCTGTGTTTGTCAAGTATTACAGAATGAGTCTATACAAAAAGGATACCAAGGGATGATCCTAGAAACCTAGTGAGAGTTGACAGACTGAATGGAATGATTAAGAGGAAGAGAGACTAATTAAATAAATGAATTTTACCTAAATACCCATATGAATGAATCTAACACACACTTTGCGTGAAGACAATTCAGCTGTCAGTGAACAATCTCGGACTAACCTGATTATAATGAGTGAGCCGACCAAAAAGCACCAAACGCTCGAGCTGATCCAACAATTCCACCCTAGTGACAGAGCATCAGCACTAATATATTTCAGCAAAATGTGCCCGACTGAACTCATCACCTACGTAATTTATGCAAGTGTGAACCTATTCGCAAGCATGTGGAGAAATTTTAAATTACACATGATTTAACTCTTGCTTCCCCCCTGCCAAACTGGTTATATTTTTATTTTCACTGACTGCAAGATTATAATGAAATCCACTCCAGACTACTTATAGAATGCAGAAATGCAGGATTTTTTTTGGTGAAAGAGGAAAAAAAGAAAAAAACAGGAAAACAATAAACATAAAGGAAGTATGAGGCCATCATTACAAGAGGTTGAGTCCATACACCTCTGATCTCTGTACATCAAGCCCCTCACCTAACCTAGAACTTATCCACAGGTTTAGCTGTGGAGGGTGACAAACAAGCAGACACACATACACTCACGCTCACATTCATACATGCTCTCAAATACAAGCAAACAAAGTGTTCTAGTAGGTCCCCGAATGTGTCCGTACACCTGAACCCTGCATAGGGGACTGCTGTAAATGCCGCTGTGGGTAGTGCTGTGTTCCGCTGGCTGAGAGAAGCCTAGAGCTGGCCTGCAGCACTGAGGGACTGGCGCTGCCCGCCTTTAGGTTTCGCACCGTGGGTGACTGGGCTAATCTGGACACATGAGAGGCCTGGCTGCTAATGGCAGTGCAGCTGTCCGTGTGGCCCTGGCCTCTGGAGGACACACTCATAGACCCTGAAAGAGTGCTGCTGTTTAACAGGCTGGCTTTAAGATGGCTGTCTGAGTAAAGGTGCGACAGGTCCATCCCTCCTGCTCTATTATGATGGTGTACAGTGCCCCCTGTGTGTCTGGAGTCCACTGAAGAAGGGGCTGAAGATGAGAGCACATCCTGGGCTAGAGAAGCGGGTGTCCCCAGTCGAGAAGTATGGTAGCCCTGAACCACTGATGAAGAGGAGGGTGACGGAGAAGAGCTGAATGAGGCATGAAAAGGAGAGGGGCTACTCTGCTGGTGGAAGGTGGAGTTTTCCAGATGTAAATCGGATTCTGCCAAATGGGGCTGCACCTAGCCAATACAAAAGTCCAATACAAGCGTGGATAAAAGGCAAAAACTCATAAGACCCAAAACAAACCCATCATTGAACATTAAAATAAACATTTAATAAGAGTTGTACCTGTAGGTGAATCGATGGACTGTACCCCTGAGGACTCCTCATGGGGGAAGCCAATGATGAGCTCTGGAGAGCAAATTTATCCTCTTCCAGTCCATCTGTCAATTCAGATAGAGAACGGCAGACAGAAGGATGGATACACATGACAGTAATTATTCAGTAGATAAACACAGCTGCAAAGCCACAAAATAAATAAAATATGTAGATTTAGTTATTCCATACCTATATCTTTTTCTCGGTTACTACCATGCTCACTAACTCCACTCTCCGACCTTTTAAGGATCCGATCCATCTTCATATTTCCCCTCAGAACACGCTCTAAAACTCCCTGCCCTTCTCTTAACCTCTCGACTGTTGTTGGCACCATCCTATAACACAGAGATGATGTATTCACACATCTTTGCTTATGGTGCACACGTTCATTTCCGACCTCTATGTGTATGGATATTCTTACCAGTGGGTGGATGTCTGTGAGTGATTCCCCACGGTGGTGCTAAGATCAGGAGGACTGACCTCTTCTATCTGTGGGAACGGCTGATGGGCTGGAGAGGAAAAGGAGCTGTGTGGGGAGGCAGATGGCTGCAACAGTGAGCGCGGCCCACCAGGAGATTCAGCAGTTTGGCACACAGAGCCAGTGCGCACGGGGGTACCAATGGTGCTGCCAGCAGAGCCTACTGGTTCAGTGTCACGCGTTCCCTGCTTTCTTTTTCGATATTCCAGCAAAGATACCTATGTAGTGAAAATCAGGAAATAAGACATGTACCAGGTTATAGATAAATGTGAAAGTCTGCATCAGTCACATGTTACACACACACACATGCACAATAAATTACCAAAATATCCAGTATGTAACAAGGCAACATCCATAGACTCGATGAGAATGAGAATGACAGAACATGCGATGTTAACCAGCACTTTGTTATATTTCACAAACATCTGCTCACAATCTCTTTCAAGATGGATGTCACAGAATACAGTTTTTACCTGTTTTAGCTGCATACAATCTCTCTCTCTCTCTCTCTCTCTCACACACACACACACACACACACACACACAATGGCAGAATCTATAAAAAATTCTCAGCATGTATGATCAATATACACTGAGTAGGGATGCACTGAAATTTTGGCCATCAGAACTTTGTTTTTTTTCCAAAATGACACAAATGACATTTATGTTTGAAAATATACAAGTCTTCCAGGGAAGATTTGTGTTGCCTGCACTGTTTTTTTGCCCTTGCACTGAAAATTATTAAATTAAATGCACCACGGAATTATGTTCTGAAGCTTCTATGAAAGGTTTGTGAAAATCCATTCACACATGTAGGAACAGAAACCCCCTTGTGGAGTTGCACAAAGTGCAAGTTCTTCTATGAGAAAGGCCAAAAAATTTATTTAATACAAAAAGTATTATATAAACAGGAGTATGATATAAATAAGATTCTGTGAAAGTTTGGTTGAAATAAGTTAACTGGTTGAGGAGCAGTTGAGCATTAGGTGCAAGTCTGGCATCTGCGCCATGGTGATACTCATGTGTTGCTCCAGTGTCAATGGCAAGCAACACAGTTTGTACAGTATTGACACAAAAACTCTTACACTGCTTCCATTTTTTTTTTTTATCATTTTAATTGTAATGAAAGAACACTCCCCGACTACTCTTGTCTTACAAGTAATCTACAACCAAGCTTCTGAAATCACTGAGCCAAAAGAAAACAACAAACTGACAGCATGAACATTGAGTTCAGTAGTCTAAAATCAGTATCTCATGCTGTTAAGATAATTGTGTACATTGATGTTCTTTTGTGATAGACACACCAAGTTAAACAGCTAAAATAAAAACTTCTAAGTGACATTACAAAACATTTTTGTAGGAAAATAATTTTTTAAAAACATTCTATGTCCTGATCTGCAGCTGGGCCAAGTTTAATTTAAATTTCAGTGCATCACTAGAAAAAAGTATTTTATAAAAAAGTAAACAAACAAATAAATAAATAACCTTTATATATATAAAAAATTAAGAGTGCATGACAAGTACAATTTCAACATATAAATGATGCACATGTTGCCATGTCTGTAAAAGAAACAACAATATGTAATGGTTTTATGCATGTTAAAGGGATTTTGGGCAGTACAGGTAAGGGAGGCGTACTGTATGCTAATGCAAACAATATCCACATGCACACTTCTAGATGGAGGCCATGTATTTAATATTCACCATATTCTGCCCTGGCTTGAATTCACGCCTTACAGCTAGTGCCTGGTAACTAGGCAAGCCTGGCAGCTGACTAACGCCACTTCCAATGGCCCTCTGCCTTGAAAAAATTGAAGAAGAAAAGACTTTGCAACAGTTTTCGAGGAACATGGAATGGAACGAGAGAGGGTATGAAAGGAACAGGGAGGAAAAAGGAGTAGTGTCTTGATTTGGCTCGACACACAAAGAGACATTGTGAGTGACGCAGTATCGAGGAAATATCAGTCTTTTTTATACTCGTTCAGTGGAACAAAATTAATTCATATTAATGAATTGTAAATCTGCATTTGTGATTTTCTTCTAGTGAAATGGTTGCCAAGACATTGTTAAAGTATAGCATGACATTTTCCCCCAGCAGTCATGTGCTCCACTGTCAAATCAGAAATGCAAATAGAAAATTTTGGATGAACAGTACAATATGCAAATGCTCTTCATTCCTTAAATTCTACCTTTCATTTGTAAGTAAAATGGCAGTGTTGAAATTGCCCACAATGTAACACGTTACCAAACTTTGTAATTACTAAAAAAAGTCATAAACTCTTCCAGTGATTCAAATCCTTTAATAAATGTATTCAAATAAAGTGCAACTGGAGATATGATAACTTGCCTTCTTCTTCTGTGGTGGGTTGCTAGTATGAGGAGGTGTGGCACTCCCAAACTGAGGTTCAGGGTAGGGTGAAAAAGAACCAGCTGCCGGCTCTGTCATTAAACCTTGGCCACTCACAGAGCTGAAGTAGGATTCAGCAGGAGAAAAGCTTCCTTCTGATTGGGAATGCCTTCTGTCAGTCACAGGACCAGTGGTCAGGTTGGCATTGAGGGGAGAGCAGGTGTAGATGAGGTTGAACTCTGTCCTAAAGACCTGCTCTCGAGCCTGTGCCTCATTTGAGCGTGAGCCCAACGAAGCATCACCGGCAGATACAGGAGCTGGTGTGTGACACACACCATCTCCAGAGCCAGTCAGAGACTCTGATCCGGTCAGGGCAAAGTCATCAGATATTGGGGCTGGACTGCCAAGACCAGATGTTACAGGAAGGTCGGGAAAGGTGGTGATCCGTGGAGTATCAAAGTCGGGTCGCAAACAGGGCTGGAGGGAATTACAGTGGTTGTTAAACAAGATGTTAAACAAAGATGACACTACTGCTACCACCATTCTCAGTCTCTCCAGTGCGCATGCACGCACACACACACACACACACACACACACACACACACACACACACACACAAACTCAATGTCTGCTATACCTCTGGAGAAACGGACTCTGGTCTGTGTACAGGAGACGCCTCAGGAGATGAGATGTTCTGTAGAGAAGAGAACAGCTGATTATTCCATTCTACTGCTACAGTTCCAAAGGAATACACAGCTCAACACCCCTGGTATAACTGCATATGCCAGGTATAATAATGATCACTAGCATTAACTTTCTACCACTGGTGTATGTTAAAAATACAAGAGCTGCAGGGCTTCCATGACACAAATAAATCCGGTAAACATGTCATGTCATTTTTTGAACTGCTTAATCCTAATTAGGGTCGCGGGGAGGCTGGCGCCCATCTCAGCCGACTCTGGGCGAGGGCAGAGTACA
>JAOUQZ010000016.1:12480160-12503594 GCA_028564935.1 Neosilurus hyrtlii | reverse complement strand
GTTAGTGGAGGGATATGTGTGTGTGTGTGTGTGTGTGTGTGTGTATATGTATATATATAATATATATAATGTGTGTATATAAAAAAAAAATATGTATATATTTATGTGTGTGTGTGTGTGTGTGTGTACAATTTGCTAACTGACAAGCATTCTTCTCTGGACAGAACCAGAACAGTGACTAAGCTATGGGGCATACAACCAAGTCCTAAACTAGATGCTATTTATTATTCAATAATAAACTGATTTTCTTATCCTCGGTCTGCATGGGCTCTGATTTTAAATGGTACAATATCTAATAGTTATCAGCTATGAGTATTCCTTTACTTTTGTTACCTGCAGCCTTTTTTAAGATTAGTGGTGGCTCTGTTACCAAAACTTACACCGCATTTTAATTTCCAAGAGTATTGCAACAATACAGCCATAAAACAATGCATGCAAGGTGCCAGTTAAGAGACAAAGTCTAGGTGGATCTAAGTGGAAATTGTTCATCCTTAATACAAATATGTGTACACTGAAAATTTGCCCATGCCGTGGAAATATAATTTTATCCCCATGAAGCATAGGGGATACTATGCTTTCATGGGCTGTCCGTATCCGCCACAGAAACTTCTTGTTAACACTCTAGCAGTGCCTGTTCTTTATGGATTTATTTTATATTTATGTTTAATGATCCCTGTGGCACACCCTACCAGCCTATCGAAAATGGGTCATCTAGACCTATTTTTCAAGGTCACAGAGGTCAATACTGGAAATGCCAGTTAACACGTTGGAGGCTGCAGTTGACCATATGGGGGATACACCGTGTGTTCCGTGACAAGAAAGCATTTCTAATTACAAATAAAAAGAAAAGAAAGCTGCTTGAAGTCTTCGAAAGGTTTCTCAAAACAGTTTGACAGCTCATACTCACTCTGATCCGGCGGCCATGTCTGTGTAAGGTGTCTCAGGTGTGGTGACTCCCAGTGCGATTGCTATGCTCATGACTTCAAGCACAGCGCCGCAAGGGAGGGGGGAAAGGGGGAAGGGAGGGGGAATAGGGATGGAGGGACAGGGGGAAAGGAGAGGAGGGGGGAGGGAAGAGGGAATCACGAAATCTGGATGGCAGAGACAGTCCACTCCTGATGTGGGGTGCCGCAATGCCACTCACAGCACCTGACACACATCAGGAGACCTATAAAAAAAGTTAGAGAGCTTTGTCAGATTTACAATTATTGACCCCCAGCATCTACAGTACACACTGTATATAAGGGATAAGATTCACCAGGGACCACCCGATACGATAATACGATACCTAGGTGCCAATTTGATTTGTATTGCGGTTTTGTAAGTATTGTGGTTCTATAACTATCCCAATCCAATATTACACTTTTTCCCGCATTTTTGTTATGATTTTAAATCCTTGAACTGTGCAATAAAAATTTAAATCATACATCCAAAGGGTTAAACCTTGAAAGCTTTGTCCAAGAGCTGCACAACTTTATTAAACATGAGTATTTAAATGTAATGTTATCCTTAAAACATGTATTTCCCCTCATCAAAAACAATGGCAGCAATTAAACAAAACAAATACAATAAATGATACATTTAGTGTGACGATACATGAATCGTTGCACAAAAGAATCACAATACATAAATGAATCAGCCTCATCCGCTATCTCTACTGTATGTAAAGTTTTGTACAGCAAGTGACGTTACTTTTGTAGTAAGATCGTAGATTGACTCCCAAATATCCTCACTGTGAACTGAAAGCATCATGTAGTATCTTTTTCTAGTTAAGAAAATTAAACAATACTGCATTGTCATTGACCGTGGATCAAAAACTGTTTAAAAATTTGTTTAGGTAATGAACTATCAAGCCAATTGATTTAGCTTGGCTATGTGTCGTGATGTGAATTCCCAAACTGCAAAAAAGCACAACCTGAGTAGCATCTGATTGCTCGAACAAAGTAGAAAGTTACAAGAAACCAAATATACAAGAACAAATATACAAGAACAAATAACACAAAAACAGCTCAAGTTCGACTTCATGGAGTTGTTTTGGACAGAGTTGATTTTTATCTCGTAGATAAATCGTTAATTTGGGACCCAATCTTCAATCCATCACTGTCATACACAATGCTGCCTTTATGGTCAATGTACTAACAGAAAAGAGAAGAAAAGATTCATAAAGATGACCATGAATAGATTATATAAGTTAAACAGAGAAGTAAAATAGCACTGGTTAAAGGAAGTACAGTGGAATGTTTTTTTTTTGTTTGTTTGTTTGTTTGTTTGGCATTTGTAAATGTGTGGCATTTAGTAGATACCCTTATCCAGAGCAACTTACATTTTTATCTCATTTATACAACTGGGAAGTTGAAGATTAAGGACCTTGCTCAGGGGCCCAACAGGGGCAGCTTGGTGGTACTGGGGTTTGAAGTGCCAACCTTCTACTCAGTAACCCCAGAGCCTTAACCACTGAGCCACCACTGCCCTCCTTCACTAAAGAAATAAGAAATGTCAATGTGACTTGGGGACATACTGCAATTTTCAAAGTGGACCATTAACTTCCCAGTCTGTAATGGGCACAGAAAGCAAATAGACAGAGAAAACTGCCCAATTAGAAAAAAGCATGTTTCTTTAGTACCAAGACCTGGTGCTAATATGGCACCAGGTCATGTAATCAGTATTGAACAGACTTCATAACAGATTTTTGTGCAGCTTATATTCTATAGCTTATATAGTGGTTTTATTTTTATATGAACATTACTAAAAATGGAGTGATTATTTGGAAGTGAAAATGGTATCAAGTACATTTCAATATCGCTTTACATTTTCTCCTGTTATTGCTCGCCGAAGCTAACGTTCAGAAGTGGAGGTCGCCTGTGCTTATTTTACTGACAGAAGTAAGGGACCATCTAATAAATGCATGATGTGCGAAGTCATGTACAATTCTAACAAGGTTATAGTTATCTACTTTAAAAGATATCCATTGTATTGCAACACTGGCATGAAGTACGGATTCAATACTCACTACTATAAGTATAATATTATAGAGAAGGTAGCTAAGTAAGAAAAAAATCATAATATACTAAGATATACGAAGAATATATAAATAAAAAATAAATTAAGAACGGATGACCATTTATAGCCCTTCTATAACATTTACTAGTAATCTAATGTTAAGCTTCTTTCTTATATAAAACCAGTAGTGTGACATGCTTAATTTGCTCGGCTCCATTATCTGAACTGACCGGTGTCTTTCACTTCAAGCAGTTAGCTGCTGCTAGTTCAGGTTAGCTTGGCAAGTTAGGATACTTAAAATTAGAGATGTGCCATACAAGGTATGCAAATATTACATGTAATTTTGGGAATATTTGTTTAATATATGTGGACAAGCGTCTAAAGGTCATAGTGAAAACTGCAGCAATTTTTTCGATAATTGTTAAGAGCAACTTCTGTATGAGGGGGTTTATTTTTTTCCCCTTTATCTACACTGTGAAAAATTTCAAGAATGCTGGACTTTTAAAACTGTTTTAATAATTGCTATATTTATACTGTATGTATAAATAAATAAATGAATGAATGAATGAACAAACAAACAAACAAATAAATAAATAAATAACAAGCAACTTTAAAAAAAATACAGCAATTTTCAGCAAATACAGCAAAATATGAATGAATTACTGGGTGTGAAAGAAAACACAATGCACTGCAGTTTAAAAATATTTAAAAACCGTGTTCAGAAGAAACAGTATATGTGCTACGAGTTTAATATGCATGATTCATTCATTAAGCCCAGAATATTATGCTTCAACTGTTACTCACATTGGTACCAAATGAATGATTAATGTTGCTTAAATTAATAGAATTATGATAATGAGTCTAGTTCTAAATACAAAACATATGTAATGAGGCCATTAGTAAAGTGCAATATACATGGTTCTTTCACTTATAACCCAGTCTGGCCTTTCTCTGAAAGACACTAAAGTAAAGATGCAAACAGTGTACTGTGAAACACCAACCAGATAACCTTCCTAAACACCACACCACACAAATACACCGAATTAATCCGGTACAGTATACATAAACATGCCCACATGGGTCAACAATACAATGATGCAGTATCTCTGCAATACAGAAGGGGGCAGTAAATGGATGATACATTTGCGGTGAAGGATGCAGTAGATTCAAACATGCAGCACCATATCAATCCATTTTTAATATGCAGGACTTGATGGAGAAAATGATGGAGTAGTTAATGAGCATGACAGAAGATGTTAAATCGTCCTTTAATCAGTCTAAATTCAGTCCTCCAGTATCTTATACTGTTATAACATCACTTTTATAACTTTTGGAGAATGTATTCCCTGCTGTGCCATTAAAATGAAATATTTAACCAAGTAAGCTTAAACTAAAAACAGGAACACTGACAAGGTTATAGGTGACAAACCCATCATTCATCCCACAAAAAAAGAGAACAATCGGTATGATGACTGCATTACACTTAAACCTGTAAATCAGATTAAACACCTAATTTTATCAAAACACAATATAAACACAAGCAAACTCTCCAAGTTCGTGGTCGATGCAGACATTTTCACCTCTAATCTTAGCACCCACATGAATGGTGTTCAGGAACACATCCCCATAGATACGGTTGCTAACAGCTCATAGATACGGCAGACAAGGACTCTGTTGAAATGAGCTACTGGCTCTAAAACCTTACAAAGAAGCTAATGATACGTCATCCTCACCTCTCTCTCAACCTACCAGTGAACCTACTGTTTATCAAGCAGCACTATTGCCAAGTTGTCTTTACAGCTACGGATCAGGGGCTAATTTTGGATTTACAGTGGAAAGAATAGTAAAAGTAAATATATATTAAAAATATTTCCTTTGGCTTGAAATACAAGAAAAAACATTAACAAGGGCCATTTTCAATTCTGTTACTTGTGCTGGCAAAATGAAGGAAAAGGAAGACAATTTGTTTACTAAGTTACTATTTTCCAAATCCAAGTTTGTGGTTTTGTAGGATATGCTGTATATCCCCATTTATGTCATATATATTCCTATCTGAGTTTCTAAGGGCTACATTTTTTTCCAGACTAACACTTGTTTAAGATGTCAGTTAGTATTGTAAACAAAAAATAGCATTTAGATTACTCCAACTATACAGATTATGTGTCAGTGCTCATTAGCTGAGCAAACCCTTATCTTTTAGCAAGAGAGAACAAGATATACAGGAAGACTCCACCCTCCTAGCTGATCGAAGCAATGCACTCTTTTCTAATTGCTGTAATTTACTTCGGAACATTACATTCTCCTGAAACCTATAAGGCTGGGTGATATTAAGGGAATAAAATCAGACTGCAATATTTTCTCACATTTACACAATAATATCTATCATAATTTTTAGACATTACACAAGAATAGCAGGGTGTTATCAGTACCATGCCATAAAATAAAAAAATAAGCCATTTGTTTTAACCTGGGTTTACACTGGGGCACGGTGTTCAAAAGTGTCCAACTTTCAAAAAAGTGTGGAGCTCCATGATTTATGAGCACGCTTGGAGCATGATTTGGGTTTTAAAAGGAGGCAGGAAGCATCTGAGAGATGAAACTTGAAGGGATCATGTTTCCAAATTCATCATGATCCCCTACGATGGCGAATCAAGGTCTGTTAATCTCTACTACAATTCCCACATTCTAGGCATCAAATCATAATAGATCACAATAACTGTAGCAAAATTTTTGACAGTCAAAATGTTTGTCACGATTATCAAGAGTCCACCAAGTTCTCTCAAGACCATCACGATTTGATCCCACAACCCCCCACACTAATCACAACTCTCTCAAATCGTGGACATCATGGTCCCAGTGTAAACCCAGGTTTAGTTTTTCTTGTATGTCCATGCTGTAAAACTTAAAAACATGTAAAAACACACAGTTTTACAGCACAGTTTACATATGTTTTCATGTAGTATGTACTAAATGAGTAAACTCAAAAGATTCCATTAGCTCAGAGTGTATTGCTCACCTTACCTGCCTCTGTCATGGTTAAAATATGTAAAAATAAGCTAGGAAAATCTTGTTTTAATTTGCATTTCTTTATATTACTGTGTTATACATGCTAAACTCTGAATAAGTAAGCTTAAAACACACCATTTAACTCGGTTCAAAGCGTACAACTTCACTGACCTACCTCGGTCATTATTAAAATATGTAAATGTAAACTATAAAAATTGGATATTAGCTTTTCTTTTTTTTTTTCATACAATTACTAAGTGTTGGACAAATTCATAGCACTATTGTAAACAATGGCAATGAACTGATCGTGTTGAAGTCTGTCACAGGCCAAAACATTATCAAACCCCGTCTTTCATAACCAACCTCGGCATCAGCCTCTTTATTGATTTTAGTATCAAATCTAAATAGGCCTGTTAACAGTGGTAACATTAACACAAAATTTTAAATTAAGTTAACGTTAGATGATTAACATTAAAAATGTTTATCAAAATTGTGTTTTGATCCAAAATAATTATACTAATATAATAATAATTTATGATATTAATTTATTACATAATCTATTTAAACTCTAATTCACCTAAAAAGGAAAAGGGTGATCTATAATCCTTCAGCTCACTGCTCTGGGTACATGCATGTGCACGCTCCTGCTCCACAGAGCTCATTGGTGTGCACACTGATTCAAATGGCTTACATTTGCCTAATTTGCTATGACTAGTGTGATTTGCAACATAAAATACATGATAAAATCCACAGTTTTCCCCATTGTAATCTAATTATATATATGAGTCATATCCCACAATCATGCTCTCAATTTCTCTTAAAATTTGTTATACCCTGTTAAAGTAAAGTAGTTATTACCAACACGTAATAATGGCTTGAAATTGGCACACTGGCAAGTTGCACCCAGAGTTCACTGTGCTTAGCTATTTAATCAACTGGTCACTCCCTTAAGAGCTGTTGTCAACATATGTCTGCTGTGGACAGGTCAACATGCAGGTGTGAAGGGCTCTGTAACAAATACATATTGTAATTTGACTGGCCTGCCAATCTTTTGAGGTGATCAGCACAACGTACGTCCACATTCTGAGTGGTGTATATGCGACTGCAGTTTGGTCACACTGAAGGACCACCTATTCAACTAATGTCCACTGTCAAAATGGCCATACACTGCCCTGCCAGAAAATGTCAACACCTGGTTTTAAATGAGCAGATAGAGAAGAGCAGTTGATTGGATAATTATTACAGTGATTAATGCTTCAGCTGACAATACGATATTTAAACTTAACTAATGCAGCGAGTACCTTCTTATTTCCTAAACAAACCATGTCAAAAGACATATCCTGTTGATGTGGAAAAAGATGTCACACTGATTCAGATTGTTAAAAAAGCTCACAGGATTGAGGATAAACAGTTGTGTGGTCATAAGAAAAGCCACTGGCAATAAGAATAGTCAAAATAAAAGGCTTCAGTTTACTAGGGAACATAGGGATTGGATTCTTTAGCAATCAGGGTAGAAAGGGCAACATATGAAGCAATGTACCCATCCTAGATAGTGGCTAATGTCCGAGCCACTGGAGGCAGTATTATGATCTGAGGTTGTTTCAATTGGCCAGGTCGAGGCTCAGCATCATTAAATGGCAATAAAAAATGTCAGCTGATGACATGAATATACTAAAGGACCAGATGATTCCATCGGTGGGATTACGTTAACTGCAGGGATAGTGTTTAGGATGTACTGGAGAAGATGCAATGGATTTTCCCAACCTCAGCACACGATTTGGGTGAATCATTAATAGAACTGTGGACTGAAATAATAGATGTTACACTGTATAAGTTTGTCAAAACAAACTGCAAATGCATTCTGTAATCAACATTAAAGACAGTCCAACAAATTATTAGCAAGTGCCACATTTTTAGTAGTGTAAATTCTTATTTACACCACCCAGAGTGCATTATTGTATATATCGGGCATGAAAAAGTTTTAAAGCATAGGTGTCAATCTCACGCTGGCCTAATCCAGTTTGAAACCGCTGCTTTAAAAGCCTTCTTAAGAGGTTTGTTTAAATGTGTTTTTTTTTTTTTACTTTGATATACTGTATTAATTTCGCAAGGGAAATTATTTGCTCTGCATTTAACCCATCCAAAGTGAGCACACACACAAACAGTGAGTACACACACTCGGAGCAGAGGACTGCCACACACATTGGGGGTGCTCGGAGAGCAGTTGGGAATTAGGTACCTTGCTCAAGGGCACTTCAGCCATGAAAGTGGAGGAAGGTAAAGTGCAGCTCACTCCCCAAACGCCACACATTTTTCCTGCCGGTTCGGGAATCGAACCAGCGACCCTTCGATCGTAAAAAACCTGCATCTTTAACCTTTAGGCTACGGTGCCCCCAAGTCTTAAGTTTCTGGAAGATTTTATTCTTGATTATTTTGTTGCCTATTATAGCTACTAATATTCCAGAATTCCAGTCATACAGAACTTCCAGACAGATTTTAAATAGCCAATGTAATAATGTACATGTAAACAGAAATAAAACAATTGCTGTGATCCAACATAATTGCTTAGTTCAAATCAGCATGAGTAAACATTTTCAACTTGTTCTAATCTAAACTTGTATGCTACAACATTAAAAAAATTTAAACCTAGCATTGCTATCATTAATTAAATAAGATATTGATTTAGCTGATATTAAATACACCTCTACATAAATCTCTTTTTGCTTTATTTCAATTAAAAGCTTGCTGATTTTCTGCAGTTTTGTTGGTCTCAGGGGCAGTACTTATACAATCATTTTTTTAACTGGCTGATATTTGAGTTGTTCTACTATGCCAAGTGAAGTCGAAGCACTTGGCACCCTATGGGATTTTCATCTCACGCAATGCTTAGTCACATGAACAAACACTCATTATCTCTCAGAATAAGTTTATGCTAACGTTGTCTTGGCAACACATTTTATATGCCACCCAATGATTTATTTAGTTCACAAAGTAGAAATTCCCCCACTGGACATCTTGGGCAGTGATAGTTTAGTCTGCTGGACCACTAAAGCATGAAATGTACATTGCTTCTAGTTGCTGATTTTTAAAAATGCATTTTGCAAACAAAAATAATCTGTCTTTGCATATAAGGCAGGAAAGAAAGCTAAGATCATAAGTGGTTACAAGAAACATGTGTGGATGCACAATAAATACCAGGTGTGAACATGATGCACTGGAAGCTGTCCTGATCACAGAGTACATGTTACTGCCAGGTCAGAAATGGGACAAAGATGATGCAGAAGATGGGCTAGCAAGCTTAATAAGAATGCTAAATGCTTAAAGTGTTAAAAGCAATTAAACTAATTCTCAACAGAACGCTGTAAAAATGTTTGTTCTCAATAACAAAACCAATACAAATGAACATAACAGAATTTCGCAGGCAACAACCTCATTTGCCCTCCGTAAGGTCCTCCTCATTTTCTTCATCTTTCATGCAGAGTCTCTCCTGAAAGCCAGGTTCAGATTACTGTCAGGCTGCCTTTCTGTACCCCCTACCTAACACACACATGCACGCGCACACACACACACCTCAAGAGGCCATTTTGGGGAAGAGACAATGCCTATGTTTCAAGGCAGCCTCTGTAAATACACTGTTAAACCATACACTATGGACTTCACAGTCTACTGTAGTAGGAGCATGGCTGAGTTTTTTGGCTCAGTGGCCACATTAGGTTTGCAATACTAGACTGTGGGCAGCACCCTGTATTTCCTCTTTAGTTACACCCCATTATAGGTAGACATTTATTGAATCACAAATATTAAGGCTGAAATGATTTGTCGAGTATTTTTTTTACTAAAATTATTTGCCCTGAAGCTTTGTTTAGCAGAATATAAATGTACAGCTCTATATCTATGTAAAACAAACATTAGTATGGAAGTCTTATCCAAAGCCTGAAACACTGAAATCCTAAATACCTAAAAAACAGGATTCAGGTAAAACTACTACAAAACCCTTTTGTGAGTGAACCTTTATAACCAAATTTTTTAAACTAGAAATGCACTAAACCCACATATAATTATAGGTGGCTTATTTTAAAATAAATAAAACCCCTTCCTTGTAGTGTGACACCTGGGCATTGTTTAGGGCACTCACCAAAAAAAAAACACCCTTTACACTTTACAGTGACCACCTCTGCTACTTACCGAAAACAAAATAATAAATAATTTGGTCCATGCTTTCACTCACTCGCCAAACTGTTTACTTTTAGGACCATGGGGAGGCTGAACACACACACACACACACACACACACACACACAACCAGGGGCAATTTAGAAAGATGCTTTACATACATTTATACATCTTAATTTCTGCTCTATGACTACACCCCTATATTTGCTTCTGCAGATAAAGTGGTTAATGCTTATGCTGGATTAAAAAAATTCCCAGTTTCTCATCAGAACTTTTTGAAAACCTAAATGAGGCACAGGGATTTTTTTTTTAATAGAGAAATGAGGTGACTGTTGAAGTCCAAAAGCGTTTAAAGCTAAATGTAGGTAAAGTGGTTGAAGTTGGGAACTTGAGCTGACTTCCAGCAATTTGTTAAGGAAACTGTTGAATAAATAAAACAAGAATAAATAACAAGAACCTTTTAGAAATACTTGTTTTAGTTTTCTGCTTCACAGTACCCTCTAGATGACCACCAGTCTTTTACATTTAACATGTATTAAACTCTGAACTGTCTAGAGAACAGCAGCCATGCGGTTCCAAAAATCTTTAAAAAATAGAACTCCTTCAAACAGAACTAAACCAAAATCTCAGAATCACAATCACAGCGTCTAACATGTAAGGAATCGCTTTCTGTGTCGTTTTTACATTGTCTGAGGCATTTTGCGGGGTTTCGAGAGTGGATTTTCAAAAAAAAATTTTGATGCGACTGCAATTTCCAGGTGCCAGAACTGAAGAGATTTTTTTTTTTATCCAGCCTTACGTTGGTTTCCCTGTAAATGACCGAGCATCTGGATTTCAGGGCAGTTAAGTTTCACTTATATTTTGCAGCAAATATAAAGGACAAATTCCAATGGAGTAGCTTAATTTACTGTCACACAGTAACATTAAAGCACTCTGGTGTATCTAAAGTTTAAAGACAGATTTCTGCTAATCACTGACAATCAGAAGCTTTATTATTTTTATTTAGTTATTACTGTATATACCACCGACACTCATGTTCATTGGGAATCTGCTAAAAGAAAAGTGTGCAAACGTTCAGGACTAAACCAGCCATTATAATGACAATCATTATACTGCCTCATATTTTACATATTTATATTAATATATCGTCAATTGTATCTTTTTCTGTTTTCTCTGAGAGGAAAAGCAGTCAGAAAGAAGTTGACATCAAGTTATTACAATCTACAAGCCTGCATTCGACCAGGCCTGGCCATGTGACTCCTAAACAACGCATGCATTATGGGCACCCTAAGCGACACATGACCTTATCATCAGCACATTTAAGAAACATCCCTGATTCAGCCTTCTATGCCACTGCAATAAAAAAGTATATTTTTGATGCTTGCTAAACTGATGGCACACAGGAAGTGGAATGGCATGAACATCATTACTTCAATATCATGACTGGACAGACTAGACATTCCACTTGTAAGATGCCCCTGGTTTGGAATAGAACCAAAGCTGTGTCATCATTGCAACATCACAGAACCATACTCAATTGAATCCTGGGATTGAATGTACACGTCAGATCATGACAAACTATACACAATTTATATAAATGCTGTAAATGTATACACAAAATCTGCTTTTAATAACCATGTTCAAGGGACCCACAGTTGTAGCTCGGTGGTAGCCAGAACTTAATCTCGTATCTTTCTAATCAGTAGCTCAGAGCTTTAACCACCGAGCCAAATCTACTCTAGTATCAAACTAGTTTTGTGTACATCAATAATGTAGTAATTAATCAGAATTCTTACAGATTTGCTCCCAGTTTTTATTCTTTCACTTGCATGCCATCATTAATCGAGCTTTCCTTCCTAACCACCCAGACAGTTTCTGGACACAGTCAGTTCCAGACGTATTTGGAACGTATCACAATTTTTGTACTTTTGGTCCATGTACACCACCACAATTGGTTTAAAATGAAATCGTCATGTGATTGCAGTGTAGACGTTCAACTGGATTTAAGGGCTTTAACAAAAGAGTTGACTAATAAGCATTTTCATGGCCAGATTTGCCCTACTTCTTTATAATGAAAAACATTAATTTTTTAATTTAATCCAGGTTTTTTCGATTTGCATTTGGCAGCTGTTAATGGGAAATCTCAAAGTCCAAAGACACATCAATGCAATGGCCAAATTAACAACTTGGTACATGCTTAAAAAGAGGGAACACTCTGATGATATCAGCAACACCAAAAGACCTGGAAAACCATGGAAGACAACTAAATCGAATGGTCATACTTTTATTTTCAGAGAAAAATCTATTTGCAACATCCAGTCAAGCCAAGAATTCTATTGAGAAGGAAGGCTTATGACTGTCAAAGTAATCAGACAGTCAAGATATACTGAAGAGGCACCTTCAGGAATGTAAATACCACAAATTTTGCCTCATGATGCAAACCACTGGTAACACTCAAGAAGAGAAACGCCACATTAGTCTTCAAAAGAAAGTCTTTCCAGCTCTCAAACATGGCTCTTTGGACAGATATAAAAACAATTGTCGGGTACCAGAATAATGGGAAGAGAAGAGAATGGAGAATAAAAGAAATATTTCTGTCAAATATGGTGGACATGTGATTGTATGGCTGCCAGTGGAACTAGGTCATGAGTGGCTATTGATAATGTGGCTCTTGAGAGAAGAGGATATTCTTCTATACCTGAAACAGTCAGTCAACTGAGCATCCTTTGCACTACTGATAACAAAACTGAAGGCAGAACAAGCATCAGCTTAAGGTGGCTACAAAAAAAGCCAGACAGAGCACCTCAAGAGAGATTCTGTTGATGCACCGGGACTCCAGATTCAGACGGTCACCAATTGCAAAGAATCTGCAACCAAGTATTAAAAATTATGCTTATAATTATGCTTATAACTATAATAGTTTATTCCATTCATTCTGAGCCTTTAAAAATTGGGGGATTATGTATAAAAATGAGTGTACTTAATAACCCCTTAAATTAAAGCTAAAATTCTACAGTTTGATCACATTGTTTCACTGCTTCATTTCAGATCCACTGTGGTGGTATACAGAAACAAAATTACAAAAACTGTGGTACCATTTCTATACTATTGGACCTGGCTTTATGCCCAACCCACAGCGTTTGACTAGTAGCAAAATGTTTTATTTGAAGTATGGGGATGTGCAACGAGAAATTAACTGACTGCAATTACTTATGTAATATAGTATAATCATACTAGTTTAGACACTGAGAGTGAAGTAAGTATCAAAGAGACTTGGTATGTGTATTTGTCCTTTTGGCACCCCATTCGGTTTTTGCTTCTGGAAAAAGTGAAAATGTTTTTTTTCCAATTACATTTGAATGCGGTTTCAAATTATACACATTTATAAAGGAAAAAGCAACTGCATGTGTGAGTTGAAGGGCTGATAGTGAGAACCATAGTGGTCTAACCCACAAAAACTAAAAAATTAGAAAAGTTTAAATTTTGATAGATAGGATAAGGTTCATGTATGCCAGAATAGTCCCTTCATCTTCCTTATGATCTTTTATCATATCGTTAGCATTATCCTTGTTTTTTTTTTTCATATTGCAAAGATTTCATGCCTCAAAAACAGCTTTCTGTTGGTTAGACCAATTTGGTTCTCAGCCCATCAATTAGTATTTTCTATTCGGTCTTTTAACATTTGAAAAACTGTTGTACCTCATGGTCATAAATAATTTTTCATTATATTTGGCAAGCAAAGCACTGGGAGGGTGGGAACTATAATAAATAACAAAGCAGTGCACTACAGGAACCTAGGCAGCGCCACCATTAAAAAAAAAAAGTCAAATTTCCCAATAGAAAAGCTACTGTTCATCCTAGCAGAAATATCCACCCTCTCTCTCTCTCTCTCACACACACACACACACACACACAGATGACATCATCTCTCCCAGCACAGAAAGGGGATGGAAACAAGACAGCCCACACAGTAAGCCAGACAAGCCCTACCCCCTACCCCAAATTCCACTGTAATGTCCAACCCTGTCTGCACACACAATTCCTCTGGCCTTCTGGTTCACAAATCAAGAAATAATTATGCTCAAATGTATGCATGTTGTCTGCTACGCCACTGCTCAGTCTCTCTGCCTGTTCATATAGAGTTACTAACATTAGTTTTATGATCAAATAAGATCTCCTGCCTTGGAGACAAAACACACTAATGTGATTTAACACATCTTAACGCTATTAGCTTCAGTTGACTTGACTGGGGTGCTGGTTATACGGCAGTCAACACATAACGGTGCCTCAATGGGGCTTTTTACGCAACAAAAAGTACAAAAAGAAAAACAATTTTACTGGAAAATTTTAGTGACCATAAGTACACTGAAACCTCACAGCCTTTCTCCTGAACTGTATCACAAACCTCTTCAGTTATAACACAAAAGTCACCTGAGCACAAATGATGACATCAGTCTTTCCACATCACTGACTTGTTCAAACACAAACAAGCTTCATGCTATCTGGACAGCCATTTTGCCTCAGGGAACAATGTATAATGTTTCCTTTTCTGACACAGTAGGAAGTAATAAATCAGGCAAAGGGTTGCCATTCTGGTCAGTGCAGACATATTAACAGCAATTTTTCTTCACATACTGCTACCTGAGCTTTTCTTATTAAACACATATTTAAACAATGAGCAAATACCCATGTGAAAAGCCTTGACACACACACACCACCCCATATTACTGTACAGTTACCCAAAAATAGTGTATGAGTGAGTTTGAAAAAGAACTGCCTATCTCACTGATAATTGCTCAGTAACATTCGCAGCTTAATCAAGCTGCATACAAACCAAAAGACCTTGCCATGTTCGCATTCCATGTGATGACAACACCCTTTAAGTCAACAGGTTTTGCACAATGACTGAATATTTCCTCTCATATAAGAATAGCCTGCGTAGCTCTTGATTGACAATGACTAAAGCGAGGGGAATAAAAAACAGGCTATCAAACTTCCCAAGTTTCACTAAAAAAAAAAAACACAAAAGAGCATAAAATAAAGGAAAAAATGGACATGTATGTAAAAAGACAGAAAATGGGAGGTAAGAACAAGGTCTTAAAATGGCTTAAAGCCCCCACCCCACCCCTGATATAAAATTGTTAAGCCATGAGGGCAAATCTTTGTATTTCAGCCTATTAGTCATTAGGCTGCACCTAAGGCAAATGTGAGAGGAAGAGGGATGCAAATTGTCCAATGATTTTATTCCCAGCCTCTCTCAAGAATTCTTGGCTGCGGAGAACAGCCATGAAAACACCATCCCCACCGACCTTAAAACACAAACATATGTGCGCCCACAGAGTCCAATCTAAGGACACGGGTCTGATGATTGGCTGAGAATCTCAGAAAAGGCCCCAATCCTGTGATGGCAAAGTAGCAGGCGTCACACTGCCCAGTTTTAACCCTGCTGTACTGTAAGGCTGAGCTGTAAACAGATTTAGGATAGGCTAGTGAGCACCAAGTGTGCTGAAAATATAGGGACAGTATTATGGATGCAGTAAAAACCACATTCTAAGCCATTCTCTATGATGAATCTGACTCATTCTCTCCTTTACACAGACTGCTGTGTTTTTCTTTTTTTTTATTCCTGAAACATACTTCTTAGTACACATCTAATGTGATAAGAACAGGCTATAATTTGGCCTTCAATTTGCCTAATTTGGCTGGAAAACAGCATTTCATGTCCTCTGCATCCCTTGTTTACTACACAAAGAAGTCAAATTTGAATCAAACAAAAAAATACTTAAAGCAGAAAAGAGACATGCAATGGGTTTTGTAACCTGAAATTGTGATCACATGACAAGAGGATATCTGTTTTCAAAAGGACAACCTTTTCCACATTCACACGATGACCATATTTACACATTTACCCTGAGAAAATATGCGTTCAGATGTCAACAACAATGTTTTAGTGTAAATGTAAATGCCAGACAGATAAGAAAGATGATTCCATTTCAAATTATCTAGTAATAGTGTTGCTGGAAAGCAAAATAATTCGTATTTCTACCAGTTTCATGTCTATTTCACTCTTATTATAACAGTATTGTTTATTCTTAATAATCTGGTCCATATTACACTGAATACATAAATCATTGATTTAAAAAAGCAGGCAGAAGTATCATCACTGAGTGAGAGAACAAGGAAATAACCTGAAAGAATTAAAAAAAAACCTGACTGCTCCAACTGAACATTCCTTCAGATCGTGTTTCTGTCTGTGTGTGTGTGTGTGTGGGGGGGGGTGGGGGTGTATTCTAATGTGCTATTCTGGGGTAACAACAGACATGAATACATGCAGAGAAATATATCTGATTGTTAATATTCAAAAGCTTTGAGAAATAATGACTGTCACACCGGCTATAACAACCCACCAACAGCAATTAAAATTCACTCAATTAATCATTCTGTGAAAAAGTTTGTAACCCCTACTGGCAGGAACACCTGCCGCCAAACATCCTTTCATAGAGAGGTCATCAGATTGGAGGCTTGACGTCCTTGGCAGCACTGACAAAAACCCGTGTGAAATGTAAAGTCATTACATTGAACACTGGTAGCCTATCATAAAATAATATCATTCCAAAAGCTACAGCTGTTCATTTCTACTGAATGATAAATCCAGTCCTTCTCGAGATGTAGAGGAGGACACGGAGAAAGACCCAAATTCAGACTCTTCTACAGAAGGGAGTTGAAAGGCACGGCTTGATTTGCTTAGGTTTAAGCATTGGGGTTTTTCGTGCACTTGCTAAGACTGATTAATGATTTGTCTCTTTACAAAGCACTGTGGTTTAGTGTCATTTTGGTGAGTGTGGTTTAGAACTCAAATTTAAAATTGTTAAAAATGGCCAGCAAAGCAGAGTGACTAAAATAACAGAGAAACATTCAGAAAATGTATGGCGTACAAGACTGCACACACAGATATGAGAGAGAAATGGGGGAGGGGGTGTGTGTGTGTGTGTGTGTGTGTGTGTGTGTGTGTGTGTGTGAGCCTACTGCAGCTGTAACCTATGGGTATCACTATATGCTTTCCAATCCCGTTTAGGTGATTACTTACACTGACCTCACTGTTTGCACCTCTTACTTATCTCTTGTTGGTTTCAAGCAGTAAAGGTTCGTGTAAATATAAAAACAGAGCTAGGTTAATATTCTGTATCCACTTCACAAGTCAACAGATATTCCTTTAAATACTGGGAACCGGCGAGCAAGACGTTGCAGTAAAATAGGAAACATTAGTCTGTGCCATGAGCCATATTATAGGTGACTTCTCTGAACACAGATGCCCTTCCGTCCTCAAGTCTGGTCTAACTGCAATGGCGCCGGGCTAGTGTTGCAGGGTTCAGAGACATGTTATGTGTTGTGTAACAGTTACAAAAAATTCCAGGCGCTGTTATGGACACCTTTTGTTCACGGGCAAAAGATAGAAAGGTCCTGATCATTAGCTACTAAAACAGCTAGCATGACTTACTCCATAACAGCACAAAAGCACTCATTCAGTGCATTTATTTTCCCGAGGAACACCATCAACAACTACTGACGTGCTGCATGGTTTTTATATTAGAGGCTAACATACATGATAGCTGAATACATTAATAACATGAGTGTATCTCCACTGAACACGCTACTACATAAAATCATCTCCCAGCCATTACACTCTGAGGTAGCAATGGGGTGGTTGTATGTTTTTTTTCCCGAAACTGACTAAAAATATCAATGTAAGTAATAATTAAACGGGAAATTCCCCGTTGGACAGAAAGAGCGGCAGCAAATCGTTAGCCAGCCATTGCAGCCTCTCTCCCTCCCTCCGTCCTGTCGCTTCGACTCACTTGTTGTTGAAATAAAAATGGAGGCTAAAAAAGGAAACGCGAGCTCCCCTCAGAAATACCACCCATTTCTCATGGCTGCCGAAGAGCTTGGGGGTTGGTTCATGGGGGAGGAGGGGGAGGAGAGGGAGGAGGGGGAGGAGGGGTGGGGGGTTTGAGAAAAGCAAGTCACCCTTCAAAGAGTTGGCAATGTTACCAAATGAAAGAGAGAAAGTTCAACACATCGCACTAAAAACCTACGAGTCCTCTAACCTCCTTCAAAAGTTCAGGGGGACAAAATTTAAAAAAAGAGTTTAAATACACCAGACTAACACTGGAGTACGACAACAAATCTCTACCAAGCCATAGAAAAATACAAAATGGGAATACTTCCGGAAATGATTATGCAACAAATACAACACAAAATCTCCAGACAGAAGTGCTACATTAAAAACACGGACAGATGTGGGGGGAAAATGTCCAGAGAAAGTTACAAAAAAACAAAATACATCTTTCCTCTGGAAGACAACGCTTCATCGAGGGCACAAAACCATCTCCACAGATTTCAAACCATTATGCGAACATACCACTGGAAATTTTTTGTTGTGTACCACTCTTCTGACCTGGACGCTAAGGTTAATAGCTAACTAGCCTTACAAACTCCTTGAACATGTACCAAGTTTGTTTGTACCCTCATAAGTAAAGGCCGGGATAAAATCAACTACACATCTGCACATGACCCAGAATCTTAACCCATATGTCCAGCACTGTCTTTCCCGGATTTACAAAACCTCACTGTGTGGCAAAAACAGGGTAAACACCCAAAATGTGAACGTTACACCGCTGATACACACGAGTCAAAGAATGAGCCAGCATTCTCCATCCAGCTAACCTAGCCAACTAAAAGGAAACTGCTCAGTCTCGCAGCTAGCTACTTTAATAGTAGCATTAAAACGTCTAATCATCATCAAAATCCCATTATATATTGCGCGGAGTCCCTCAGACTGAGTACCTCTTGTATTGTAAACATTGAGTACAGATACAAAATGGCAAACAGGCACATAATTAGTACTAACAGCAAATGTTTACATGGTCAGCTCCTGTGAAAAAAAATGCAGGTCTCGCAGCACGAGGAACTAGTCGCGATGTTATAGATATCGCCTATAACATTTTTGCTAGCCAGTGAGATAGCTAAGTAGCTAACTTGGACAGTTGGTGAAACATACATAAACTAAGGTTATACTGAAACCATTAGATTTACATGATAATTCATATAATGTCAATGTTAATAACAAACATCTGACGAGACCCTACAAACCCTTAAGGCAGAGATAGAAACTAGCTAGCATTGCTAGCCAGAAAACTGCCAAGTTATTCTGTAACTTTTAGCTTTGGTGATCCAAAACATGCTATAATGTGCAAAATGTCCATGGTAAACTAGTAAACTTACCCAGCCCTTCATTCCAGCTCAGTTCAGGTAAAATATCCTATTAAGATAACAGGCTGTGTGTAAATATTCCCACATCAAAACGAATCAGACCACGAGGCCTCTTCTTGCGACCTCGGCTTTTCCTGCGATCTGTAAGCCGAGAGGCAGCTCCCTCTCCCGGGGTACCTTCCAAACTTCTCAATGTCCCTCACGCAGTGGGTGAAAGTTTCATACCCTTTTCTGTTTGGGTCATAGCACTTCCTTCAAGTGTTATTTTGAATTCCCGCTGGTTGCATCCATTTATAATGTTGTTTTATAATAATTATAGTCGATATTTATTTGGGGTAGGTACAGCTCTGTGTGTTACAAGGCTGTGATTCTAGCTCAGATCCTCAACATTTGCAGTGGCGCCCATCCCCCTCCACACCGGCATCGACCGCGGCTGCCAGCGAAACTGACACACAACCATAATACGGGGTTTCCGTGAGGCTCGAGCAGGGGCTCAACAATGAGGCGTTCCCAGAGTCGAAGCACAACCTACTAATTTGCTATTGGTTTAAAATCTGTCAATCTCTGTGCTCGAAAAAAAGATCACCGGTCTGATTGGATAAGAACAATTGAACGTGTTTGCTGACCGAGACGGGGCAGGATTTGACTTTTGGGAGGGGTGGAAAACGTAGTCAGCTTCTGCACTGCTCGGTGAGAGGGTGGTCGGAGTGAGTAGCGCAGACGACGAGGAAAGACCTAGTAGCTAAACGGATATTCGAAAGAAGTAAATGAGGATATTATGGGAACAGTGGGCACGTTATTAAATACACACGGCGTGGAATTTTCAATTCTTTCATAAAGGGATTATTCTTTTTTCTTGTAAACAAAAGCTATTCAGCGGTAAAAGGGAATACCCTCAGCGTGGGTTAGCCATATAGCAGCTGTTTGTCCATAGCACGGGGTCTCCGGGGCCCCATACCAGGGACTACGACATTAGAGGTAGGGTCAGCCCCACCTTAACCCCGCTATGAATGGAACATGAAGTGTCGGTCTTATGGGACCTGGCATGGAATTGGACAGGGATTTCGACTTGTACCCTTTCCTGACTGTGTTCACTTCATACAAGGGCAACATTTCCGCTCAGACGGCGCAGGTTCTCGTTCTTTCGCACAGGATGAGTTTGAGTTCATACACCACGATGGAGATGTACACTCAAATAAAATAATAATAATAATAATAGAGGAACACCTATTAATCAGAGTTTAGCATCAAGTCAGTTCACCCTCTGGGATATTGATTTGGTCAGTTAAGTAGGAAGGTGTTAATCAGTTTAACCTGCTTTGGTGGTAATGAGATGAACAGGTGCACTAGAGGACAAACAGTGGGACAAGCCCACACCAGGAATGGCTTTACAGGTGGAGGACATTGACATTTTGCCCTCCTCATTTTGTATAACCGATTTTCACTAGTTTTGCATTTGGTTAGGGCCCGTGTCACTACTGCTAGCCTGGTGTGGTGCCTGGACCTTACAGAGATAATTCAAGTGATGCAGGATGGCACATCATTATGTCACTGCCTGAATGTTTGCTGTGTCTCCAGAAGACAATTCCTGGAGGTTGAAGAAATTCATACTGTTGACTGACCCCCATGGTCGCCTGACACTTTATTCTTCATTGGAATAAATATAGGAGCTCAGTGATGCCCGGCGATCTGGGAGGAGGTCCCCCAGGACACCATCCGCCACCTCATGAGGAGCCTGTCCCGACATTGGCAGGCATGCATATAAGCTCATAGGGGCCTTACAAACTACTGAGTACCATTCTGAGCTACTGTAATGAAATTTTGGCAAAATGGACTGGACTACCTCAATTTTTTCTTATACATTTTTTTTGCTTTGATTTAATTTCTTTGCTTTTGAATTCAGCCCTCTGTAGGCTGATAATTTATTTCCATCAAATGATATGGCAGCCATCACAGGGGTGATAAAGTTCCGGATTAATCTGGAGGTCAAAGCAAATTTAAAATATAGTTAAGACAACCTATAATAGTGTATTTTGAGAAATTAGCATTTGGTCTTTATTTGCTAATTTCCGAACCTTGAATTGGGTGTCACCATTTTGTTTTCTTGATGCTGGCTGAGGGTTGCTGCTTCTTTGTTGTTTTATAGGATTTGGCAAACAGCTATTTGGTGCATTACTGCTACCAACTGGTGTGGACAATGATTTATTTACACCTGATGCTTGGAGGGATTATATTCTCTTACTCAAATGAGTTAGTCATAGATACTGTATCAGATGCCTTCCTCACTCAGCTCTTGAATCCTTTTGTAGAATGTCTCTTAAATAAAGATATTTTTATCATTTCAAGGTTTGTGTCTTCTTTCTTCTTGCCCACAGAAATCACAGTGTACTCTATAATGTTTCCTTATTTCATGCAGTGTGCTGTTCAACCCAGTGTCCAAATCTAATCCTTTCTCCCACTTTTCTCTAAATTCTATAAAACTATTGTCCCACTGTTTTTGCCATTTTCTGTCTGTTTCTGTTTAATGATGCTTTTATGTTCTTTCCTGCTAATTTTCACTTTTAAGTCTATGGATATTTTTAACCATTTCTTTAGCAACCTTATCTGTTAAAAGTTGTTAAGTTGGTGTGCACTGACAGCTATGAGTTCACGATTATTACTTTTAAAAAAGTTTTTGAACTATGAAAAGTGGGTACGCTGACATTTTGTTAATACACAGCATGATTAGCTTGCCAAAGGACTTTGATTTCAGTGGGTGGGGATAAAGTGAGGAAGAAAATCCGGAAATTGGGTTAGGGATGTCGTATAACACTGTTATATCTATATATAATCTGGGAATTCCCACACCGGCAGTTTTGGCAGGAAATTACTAAGAAATGGAGTTAGTTTTCTTGCTACAGATTTGCTATAGCTTCAACATCAACAGTATTGTAGTATCTATCATCATATTCACAATCACTAACACATGATATTTTAAAATAAAGGTTTAAAAGTTTCTTGTTGGAATCAGCACATTTATTATCAAGAAGCACCTGGTAGAGGTTAGCCTTTCCTGTTGTATAGTTGGATTTTGAATTGTAAAGATAAAAATTTGTCTTTTTCAGTATTGAAGTCACAATTATACTGTACTCTCTGTCATGCTAAATGCTCAAAAGCTGGGAGCTTGGCGGGTATATTAGATTTATTTCAATTCTATTACATGTCTATCTTTTACCATCATTATTATTATTATTACTTCAAGATAACATGCAGGGCTGTGAACTGTCCACATATGAATCCACACAAACAAGACCACATGCGATTGGACTGGAACCAGGGCTGTAACAGGTCACGTGAGAAGACAAGCGCGCACGGATTGGCTGAGACAGTTTCGTTAACGTCATTCGTTGCAATGACTTGCTGAAGAGATGCGGTTACACCGAGTGAGGGGTGTAATGTACTGTACTTCACTACAGCCCGGAACTGGATAACACTGAACAAAAACACTCTTAGTTTACTAAATTATAATATATTACTAAATTAAAAACACCAAACTGTCGTTTAAGTCAAAATACATTTGAATACAAGATGATTGAGTTAAATGTTTAAGTAGAAATGTCAATTTTAGCTCATGCTTCAGCCTGAACCAGCTGATAATAAACAAATTCATGTAAAAGGGACTGTCTGGTACCCTGTATTTTAGAGGGACTGTCTGGTACCCTGTATTTTAGAGGGACTGTCTGGTACCCTGTATTTTAGAGGGACTATCTGGTACCCTGTATTTTAGACGGACTGTCTGGTACCCTGTATTTTAGAGGGACTGTCTGGTACCCTGTATTTTAGAGGGACTTTCTGGTACCCTGTATTTTAGAGGGACTTTCTGGTACCCTGTATTTTAGAGGGACTATCTGGTACCCTGTATTTTAGAGGGTCTGGTACCCTGTATTTTAGAGGGACTGTCTGGTACCCTGTATTTTAGAGGGACTTTCTGGTACCCTGTATTTTAG
>JAOUQZ010000016.1:12454199-12469588 GCA_028564935.1 Neosilurus hyrtlii | reverse complement strand
AATTTTACTAGTAAAGTCACACTGCAATAAAATAATCACATTCTATATTACATTTGCATTCTATATATTTATATATACACACACACACACACACACACACACATATGAACATATATATATATATTTGTATCCGATATTTTTTTTTCTCAGATGTACATTTTATTATATTTTATTCTATATATTTTCCTATTTCTATCATTTTGCTTTTATATAGATTTCATATTTATCTTTTGTTTTTCTCCTTGTTACCTGATTTCCTTGTTTATTCTTTACATTCTGGACAATCGTACTAAGCATTTCACTACATATTATACTGTGTATAATTTGTATGTGACAAATAAATTTGAATTTGAATACCGCTACATGAACAGTAATTTTTTATTAACTTTAGTTATTGTGATTTCCATAACTGCAACAGAACTAACAAAGCAAGAACATGCCCGCTTCACAGCCCACCATCATCAGAGTGAACCGAAATTCATCTGGATTTGTCACTGATTATAAGCCAGAGAGTCAGAAATTATGGTGAGTTAAAACCAAATGTCTGTTGAAGCTGTCATCTCTCTTAGAAAAAACACATGAGTTACAGGTTGGGGGTACTTTTGGGGAAATACATACGAGGGTATTCACAACGGTCTTTGTCACCTTGAAACAGAGGTGAAACTGCCATTTTGAGGCATAGCTTTTCACTATAAAGCCTCACTTCACTGTCCAAAACTTGAATGTCTGAAGCAAGAAAAGGCAATCTTCAAGCTGGTCTTGTCCTGCTTTAGGACACATCCATCCACACAGCACAGGTGGCATAAACAGTCAAAAGTGACTTTGAACTGTTGCCTCAGGCACCTTACTTAACCCGACCTGCACTGTCTGATCTCTATCAGTTTCCAAACTGAAATGCCACTTGCGTTTTTTCAATTTTCAGAGTTATGATGAACTCATCCATGGTACTGAGGAGGATCTGGAAGTTCAGGATGTGACCTTCTGCGAAGGGATAGCAAGGCTGGAACTTCAGTGTACCACATGCATTGAAGTCATGTTGAAGAATAACCCATAACTGGAATCAGTTCTTCCCCTGTGTATACAATGCACTAATGTTTTTGACTGTATATAAGGTAGTGATTTATTTATTTATGTATCTAATTCTTTTATACAATTTATGCATATATACATGGTTAGAGAAGCGGATTTGGGACGAAAGGTCGCTGGTTCGATTCCCAATTCACTGATGTATCTGTTAAATACAGAGCCAATATTTCCCGTGTGGGATTAACATAGTATATCAAAAAACAAAACAAAACAAAAAAAACCCCACAACAGTTAGTCATGTATACTCATCAGTCACTTTGAACCTTCTTCAATCAGCCAATCATGTGGCAGCAGCACAATGCAAAAAAAAAAAAAAATCATACAGATACAGGTTAGTCACCACAAACATCAGAAAGGGGGAAATGTGAGGTCTTTGACTTTAACTGTTGCATGAATGTCGGTGCCATAAGGCTGGTTGGAGTATTTGAGAAACTACTCAGATTCATACTGTAACGCAGTTCTACTGACTGGCACTTGAGGGAGCACAGCGACCACTGTAGTATTGAATTACAGCTTCACACAGCTTTATGCAAAAATAAATAAATAAATAAGTCTTTAGAACACTACAGCATGTATTTATTTACACTATAAAGCCAAAAATGCATGCAAACCTGTTAATCACGCTCATAATACGCGATTCTACCCAAATGGCTCCCACAAATTTGAAAACAATTTTATAGGGTGTCTTTTTTTTTTTTAACCTTCTCCATCCTTTTTGAAGGCACAGCTTGCCAGACCATCGCAGGGCAACACACATACAATCATTCACACTTAGATAAATTTGATGTTCCAAATTCCAATAAGATGCATGTCTATGGACTGTGGGAGGAAACCGGAGAAAGCCTACACAAGCATGAAAAGAACATGCAATCATCTCACAGAAACTTCTGAGCCAGGAACTTATGAGGCGGATGTGCTAACATTGAACATGTCCTAGAATGACAATATCCCTGTGCACAAAGTGATGTTCATGAAGACATATTTTACCAAGGTTTAAGTGCCCTGCACCAAGCCCTAACCTCAAACCCGCTGAACACCTTTGGGATGATCTGGAACACCAATTGCACTCCAGGCCTTATACTGACATCAGTATCTCACCTCAGTAATGCTCTTATGAAAGAATGAACTAATCTAGAGAGCCTCGCTCCAAAATTTAGTGCAGGATCACCCAATTTTCGGGCCTGAAGGCCATGTTTGGCCTGCCATTGGACATGCCTTATTATGCCTCATAATTGCTGTTGTCTTATCTTAAAAGAGCTGTAACTGCAGTGACTATGCAATAGAAATTTTTAATACTTAGTTTGCTAAAGTACATAGTTTACAGCAATGTAAAACACTGTGCTGTTAAGTTTCTTCAGTAAGTAGCAGTATGTACAGCTTATCTATAACAAGTTATAGTATTCTTATAATCTCTCACTTCTATTAATTTTCAGTTTCAATACTAGTTATTCAATATATAGAAGGTATTTTATTACTATTATTTTAAAGAAATACACCTTGAGTTACTTAAATGTTGTCAGAAAGTCCATCTTTCCTTTTAAAAATGTTCATGTTCCCAAAAAGACGCATGTGAATGTTTTATGCTTTTGATAATCATTTCTGCAAATGAATTAAATTACTGTTAATAAGAAGAAAAGGTGGCTGGCACAAAAGATTAGCATGTCTGCCTCACAGCAAGGCCTGGGTTTGATTCCTGGGCTCGGGTGTTTCTGTGTGGAGTTTCCTCCCACAGTCCAAAAACATGCACAGTAGGCTGATTAGCCTACTCACAACAAGAAGGTCCTGGGTTCAAGTCTCGTGCCTGCTGAGGGCATTTCTGTTCGGAGTTTGCATGTCCTCCCTGTGCTTGTGTGGTTTTCCTCTTGGTGCTTCGGTTTCCTCCCACAGTCAAAAGTCATGCACATTAAGATAAGTGGATATTGTTGATTGCCCCGTAGGTGTGAATATAAGTGTAAATGGTTGTGTGTGTGTTTTATGTGTTTTTTCTCTTTACTCAAGGCCTTCCATCCAGATTATTTTTTGGGCTTTCATAGGAAAGAAATTGGGCACCTATGATCTAGTGGAGTTTGGTATAAGGGGAACTAAATCCATATCAATACCCCTTTTGAAATGGGAAATTCAACAAGAACGTATGTGTATGATAGTCAACTGCCCCCATACGTTTGTATGTTGTTTCAGCAGTACAGCACATCTTGACTGATGGGACATATCAGAACATACAGAGCTTAGTAGTATAATTTTGTAACATAATTTTTCCTAAACTGACTCAGAAGTGCTCTTTCCCCCACCTTTTCCTCAGCTCTACATTTCTTTCAGGCAAAATCATATCCTATGATGGAATTAAAATGGACTAAACAACACAAAAGATTGCTTGAGTAGCCATAATGAGCTGCTAATTACAGAGGTGGATTACTGTAATATGAGGATAATTCCATGTTCTATAGAGGTATGAAGAAGTATAATAGCAGAAATAGGAAACAGCAGTAATGTTTGGTCCCCACTGAAAGCACTACAGCACTCAGATTTTCTGTACACTGGAATATAGATCAGAAATTCACAAGCGACTTCATTTAGAATATTTTATTAAATCTCCATATAATTTGTAAAAATTTTCACATACTGTTGGTAAGAAGCTACAGCTGAAAGACAATAATTACTTAGGATGATATTAACAACATATTTTAAAATTTAAAGAGCCTGCTCTAGTCTACACATAATTTATATAACCTAATAACAGTTATAGCTTTATGTCGCCCTCTGAAACCTCTGCACATATTTTATCTTGTACAGTTAGGTCTGTTTATATCACTAATTACATGTGTGGTCCAAGTTCCTTACATTTAATGTACCATTGAACCAGTAATGTATCACTACTTCCACCTTTCTGCACATCAGCATCTAATGTCAACTGTGTTGGTTTGAAGTTTCTCTACCTTTCTGTGTCTTTTTCAGGATGGAAGCTAATCACCTTTTGTTTAAAAAAAACAACCAAACAAAAAAAAAGTCTAAAAATAAAATGGCTAGTGACTGATGCACTAGTTGAAATTGAGGCACTGGAGATTGCTAAGAACCTGTCTCCATGAACTGAACCTGCTTTATCTAATGTTTATGTAAAGCATTGTAGGAAAAAACATAGACCTCATACTGTTGTATGAACTGAACATCTCTCTCTCTCACACACACACCTTTCAAAAGTCTAAGGGTTCAATTTCTCTCATACCACATAAAAGGAATGTTACAGCAGAACCAACTGTGTCCAAAATATAAAGGATACTTCAGTCATTACACTGTAGAGATTTACAGAGTTGCTTTCCTGTGTACTGCCCCTTCCAGTGATTATTATACAACAATAATAATATTGGGAGAGAGGGCAGGGGATCACCAGCTATCTCTTTAGTGCCACACACTGACACAGTCACATTAATACAATGGATAAAATGATGAGATGCATTCTAGTGCTTGATGAAGAGATGACTGACAGATTTCACCTGCATTTTTTTTTGCTCCATTTAATGACTTGGACGGATGATGGAAGGCAGCAGTGAACGAATGGAAGATGCATGTTACATGTTCTAATATTAAATAAATAATCATCTAAAATGACCAAAGTGATGTTTTACACCATGAACGGTTGGTTCTGTCTGACACACCCTGCCAGTGACAATAGACAGAAGAAATAAAATGATGGCGAACAAAGCCTGTCAATTCGTTATATTAATATACACACGGTAACTGCTGCACTGATGCGTCCAGGCTGCATATTGGCAAAACACAAAGAAAAAGAACGACGTAGAGAGCACTGGAAAGAGAACCATATGAGGAGGTAGTGAACGGCAGGAAGGAGCAAATGTTCTGTGGGGCGCAGACTGGGACTTGGAGCTATACAAATAATTTTCGTGTTTTTTAAAGCCTTAATTGTCGTCAATTTGACCGGTGTCATATTCCTCCTCAATAAATGTCTACTAAAAACAGCTACATTAACTTGACCGCATTGTCAGTAGGCACAGATTCTGAATGGCGTAAGTGGCTGGAACTGGCGAGACCACGATCACTCTTTGTTGGAAAATGACAGTAGTGGGGGAGCCATACGACATGGCTGCTACTCTCCGAGTGACTTCACTCATATCCCACCACACTGATACCCATCCTACTTGTTTTCCATGAGAGAACCGCCTCCTGATCCGGTTCCATCATGCGAAAGATGCTGAAGAGTCACTAATCTCTCAACTAATGACAGAAAGCATGAAGTCTCATCACACGCCGACTCCTCTTCTCCTGTGTAAATTGGCAGTGTGTTTACTCTGTTGTTAAATCAACACTCACAGCGTTGTGGTTCTCATTCACTGCGTCTACACAACTCTCTGCAGTCATGACATACAGTAGGTCCGTTCTTCAGTGCCACCAATGTCTTTCACCTCATCAGAATCTCTCAATTACAAGTCTGTCACTTTGTTTTCCACCGCAGCTGCGATCTGCTGCAGACGATAACCGAGCTGCATCTTCTGAGCCGTGGTGTCCTCTTCTAAGGCAGTGATGATCTGTTATTAACACACACACACACACACACACACACACACACACACACACACACACACACACACAGCGGGTATGTGGAAGAAGTGTAAAAAAAAAAGGTTTTGTTTACTGCTCATGCTTAATCTGGTCTTACCTGGTCATAATATTTGTTGATATATTTGTAGAGTTCATGCAGGGCCACTAAGTAATTCAGCTCTCCTGAGTAATTCTATGAAGAAAGACGGGAAAGTCAGATGAATATTTTTACACACGACAGGATTCAGATCATCACTGATTATGAGACAAAGGTTGATGAGGTAAAGGGTTTCATGTACCCGTGAGAGCTCAGCTAAGGCAGAGTTCATCTCCTGATCGCTAGCTGGGATAGTTTGTCTGATGTCAGCATAGTACCTGCGATATGTGGAATAATAACTCATTTCAGTTTAGTATTAAGTCAGACACATTCATATCTGAAAGACACACCGAAAAAAACAACAGGCATGTTCATCATACCTCTCCACCATCTGCTTATAACGGGGAATGTCTCTGGCATACAGCAGCTTGTTGATGGGGGAGTCCTGAAGAACAGAATAATAACAACAAGATATAAATGAAAAAGGAAAACAATAAACAAGGTTTAAGCTGTGAAAAAGTCTGTCATAAATTGGCTTAATTTCACACACTGAAAATTCAAATGTATTTTTTAAAACAGATTTTCTACCCATTTTTAATTCCCCAATTATTTCGTAACCGATTTCCACCCATCACACATCGGGTTCCTCAGGGGCATGTAATTCCGACTGATCACATGCATATTCAGGGTCAAGCTAACTCACTCGGAGGAAAGCCTTCCCTTGTATGCATGAACTCATAGAACCCATGCTAGTGTTGCTTGTGACAGGGAAGAAAGCGTTTTCCATCCCCCCGGCTCAGCTAATTGCCTCGGCCGTTTGGCCTTCATGGGCTCCGGTCTGCAAATGGCTGCATGCAACAACAGAGGCTCGAACCTACAAAATCTCAGATAGTCACTGCACCACTCAAAAGAACTTGGCAGGGGTGGATCAGTGGTTAGCTTACTGTTGACTTACTGATACAAAGGTCAAACCCCAGTATCACCAAGTTTCCACTATTGTTCGACCTGTTGGGCCTCTGAGCAAGGTCCTTAGCCCTCAATTGCTCAGTTGTATAAAAATGATAAATCTGAGTCACTCTGGAGGGTGCAAGGGTGTCTGCCAATAGTAAATGTACTAAATGTACTTGAAGAATCTGGGAGATTCTGTACAGAGGAGTGATCACAGATTCTCTGTAAGCTCTAATCTAATAAAAAATTATAGGAAAAGACTCACCAACCATCGCAGGGCAACACACACACACACACACACACACTCATAGAGGCAATTTGGAACAGCCAATTTGCCTAATGTACCAGGAGGAAACCCATGCAAGTACAGGGAGAACATGCAAACTAAACACAGAAACACCCAAGCCTGGGACTCAAACACAGGACTTTCTTGTTGTGAGGTAGACATGATAACCACTACACCACTGTTCAGCATTACAATAATGAAATTAAAAGAATTACCACACATGTAAATGTTTGACCATCTGTAACAAAGGTACTAATAATTATAGAGCAGGTTGTATTTTCCTGTCTCACCCTGCCCAGTTTGTGCTCAGCAATGGTGCAGGAATCCATGAAGGTCTGAGCGATGACAGACAGGACAGCATCCACATGGTCGGATGCCTGGACGTCAAAGATGAACTGAGGGTTCTTCACAATGTTGATCCAGAAGCGTAGAGGGAGACTGGAATAGGGAGAGAACACAACACTGTAACCATCCCATCAGCAGTGTTTAGGAACCTGCTGTACAGAATTGATTTTCTTAAAACTCTTTTCTACCACTTCCCAAACTTATCCCATTGCTTGTACAAGCCCATGAAGAGGTAGTTTTATATATATTGTTTGTCTTTTTTAAATAAATTAATATTCACAGAAAGCAAGGATAATATTGCCAAGTAGCACCTGAAACGGAATATCGGAGGAATATTGTATTCAGCGACATCCACCGAGCCTGTGGATAACTGATTTAGTAAATACTACATAAAAACATAAGAAAAATAAGATATTTTTTAGTTTACTTTTATATATTTTAACCATAACAAAGGCAAGTCAGCTGAGCTCAGCATAGCATAAATGTGCAGCTAAAGGTGCCTTTTAAAACCCATTCAAAGTTTTAGAATATCCTACAACACTGAACATTAAAAAAACTAAAAACAGATATTTATGGTTTATTTTTTCATTCTAAAGCATGATAATAACATCATCGATTGCTCCAAGTGACCATGACAAACCATAAGTGTCTGTTGTTTAGGTTCATTAGGTTTAGGATTAGGGAGCATTATCCTCTCTGAATAATGTTTTGAATCTTAAGGTAGCTGACCAATCAGACTACACTGTTCTCATGTAGTGTTGAGTATCACTAATGAAAGTTAGTGATATGTATTTCCACTCTTTGAGAGGGGCAACACTGCATTCCTCAATGCATAATTCTAACCTGTAGCTGTTCTGAAACGGAGAAGGAAATCCTTGATACATTATTAAATGTGAAGAAACCACATGTTAAGCCAGCATTTATAAAAGTACTCTCCTCGGTTCACCAATTAGTATACATAAATATGCTTATGGTCATTCAAATATTATGAGTTTGTGGGATTAAAAACAACCCCACTAGGTATGTACAATTTCTCTTTGGAAAACAGGCGGCACATTTCTCACAACTCTTCACACCTCATTTTAGGATACTCAAGTTCACGGGTTCATGTGACCTCACCACAAAACTGCAAATATCCTAATTCACATACCATACTGAACAAACAGTATATTAAAATATCACACCAGCATGTATTTTTCATAAACCAGAGTAACCTACTGTTAGAAAGTATAGTATAAAATTAATAGCCTGAGAGACTGAGAAATGTGTAACCATATACATGCGTCTATTTTATGAAAACTTCTGGTCTGTGACTGTCACGCTGGTACCTGTTGGTTTTCCAAATATGGATCGTTTCTGAGTCCGAGATGCCGTGATGAGTTGCCTGATCATCCAGCAGGTCAAAGAAGTATTTCACGGCGAGAGGAACAGGCCGACTTGTGCTCAGAATCACGGTGAACAAATCATCAACAAACTTTTGCAGAGTGCCCTACAGATGGTAGGCGACAGCATTAATTACACCCAGTGAAGAAGCTACAGTCTTCCACAGCGTCAGACACAACTAATTCACTAGTATCACTCAGCATTTATTTAGGTGAAAGTGAGCCATACCTTCATGGACAGCAGTCGTGTGAGGTAGATCTCTGGTATAGCCTTGGCCCTTTCTCTCTCTCTCAAACTGCCTCTTCTGTGTTTGGGCAGCTCAGGTTCCTCACTTGCCTTTACAAGATGCCACAGTCTGACCCCACCCTCATCCGCATCCTCCAGCATGGGTGTTTCTGAAGAGGGAAACATGCATGAGAAATCTTTAACACAGACTCTCTAAAGTGTGAGAGAAGCTGACCTACTACACCAAGACACGCTGAGCTCATTTTAAATTATACACTGGAGCAAAACATCCCTAAAAATACAAGGCATAATTTTATTATTTTAGGAACAGTGGTTACTTGTGCTTATTGCTGCACTTTATCCAGACTGGAATGAGAGGCAAAACAGTAGTTGTAAGCTACTGTACTATTTAGGTCAAGACAAACCTTGATGAAATACATATGGATTTAACACCAGTGTGAAATAACCCACATTTTGTGGTACAAGGAATTTAAAGCCAAGGTCCCTGTTTTTGTTTGTTTAATTTCATTTCACATGAAACTTAGGACATTTCTATTCCATCGCTCCATTGTTGCCTTGTTATTTACTTCAGACACCTGAATTGTAACCTGAATCCTGCATTCATGAAGAAAATGACTGGCTTCCTGTTGGCTGGCACTATATAATGTCAGCAGACATGTCAGCTTCAGAATATAAGGTTGCGAGAGGTTCTTTGTGTGTACTCACTCTCTCCTGCCACATAGTCATGGTTGTCATGGTGCACATGCTTGCTATGTCGTGTCACCAAAGCGACTGTAGCACCATCGGGAACCTGACAGGTATATTATTAATAAAAAATAAATAACTTAAGTAATAAGTCTGTTAGTTAATATAAATAAATTTGGTAGCAGTACTAAGCGTATAGTACACTATCCCAGTGTGCACCTTGTAATGCTGAAGTGTATTGAGGCGTTTCCAGTTGCCCTGGACCACAGATGTTAAATCTTCATCTGAAAGAATGAGGTGACCTGCAACGCCTGAACGCCATTCTGCAAACACACCACCACCATAAATCCATAGTGTCCAAGAACATTTCAGAAGAAAGAAATAAACAGGACAGACTTAATCTAAATAAATGCATTTAGGAACACCTGTATTATGCATTAAATATAAAGTAAAAAGGGCCTGTTCATACCCAAGTCCAGGGAGTCTGTGTGCGGTCTATGGGAGTATGAAGTGCCTTTGTAGACCTGGTCTAGAATCTTCTCTTTCACTTGAGTTATGGTGTCACAATCTAATACTTTAGCTGCTACTGGCTGAGTCTCATTTACTCCTACACCCTGCATCAGCACATTCAGTGTCTAAAAAAAAAAAAAAAACAAGGATCAATGTGGGGGGTGGGGATGTGCATCACAGGGTAAATTCAAGTGCAGTTATTCAGTACAGCGGTGTTTATTAGATAATAACAATAAAACAAGCACAAAAAAAAAAAAGAAAAAAAATTGTTCGATAACGTTCAGAGTTGTTCGCCATTTGGTGTTAGGCCTGACTTCCCAGGTAAAAAAAAAAATTATAATAATTTGAACCTGATATATAAAAAACAAATACTAAACTGTCAGAGAAAAGGTGACAGTAAGTAGATAAACTACTTGATCCAATGGATCCATAACACCCGACAATGCCATGGCAAACTGTTGCTCAGTAATTACACAGCAACGGCCAATTTTGACAGTGATCTCAATTTAACCTTGAAAAAGTAGGTCATGACCCTCTGAACATACTAGAGGGTGTTAAAATGTAAAGGTCCTGCAACACACTGTTGATCAGTAAACGTGCGGTGAAAATATGACAGACGAAATGTTGGAAGGACATGCAACAGTACCATAACCCCCCCCAATACCACTCTGTAACAGTGGAGATAATAAAATGAATACAAAACCTTATACAACAGTAGTATAAACAGACTGTTTCTTTTCAGTGTATTACTCCGCTTTATATACTCTATTAATCCCGCTAGGGAAATTATTGCTTCTGCATTTAATCCATCCAAATTGAGCACACACACACGCAAACAGTGAGAACACACACTTGGAGCAGTGGGCTGCCACACATTGGGGCACCCGGAGAGCGGTTGGGGCTTAAGTTCCTTGCTCAAGGGCACTTCAGCCATGAAAGCGGAGGAAGTGAAGTTGCAGTTCAATTCCCCCGCCACTACACATTTTTCCTGTGGGAATTTAACCAGCAACCTTTAGGTCCCAAAACCACTTATCTAAAAATTAGGCCATGGCTGCCCCCAGTTGGGGTTTTCCATATAAAATTCCACTACTATTAAAAGGCTACAGAAACGGTTATTAGAGCAGAGTTAGTGCCGTTAGCAGCAGACATGGCAAACAATATTTATTTTTCATGAAAAAATCTTTGACTTAAAATATGAAATCTTGACAGATGAAGATGCAAAAGAGAAGCAAACTTCACCAGAGGTACGTGTAACCAATATTATACTAATCAGCATAAGATGGTTAGATGTCTTTTTTTTCTGGGATATATTCCTATTCATGAAGCAAAAATAATCTTAAATATTTGTTAACATTTTGTCCATAATATCTTTTTACAGAAAAATGGCTATTGCACTCACAGCTGTGCAGTTAATTTGAACATTGGCATGGCTGTGATTAGTCATGGCACTCATGTTGAATCAAAGTCTTGGCCATATTCAGTACAGTACACTACATGGGTTATTATACAGAATTAGACTGTTGAGATAACGTTACTCCTGCCAGAAAAAGAACATTTATAAAGAGAAACATTGGCAAACAGCTCAAATCTAGCTCAAAGCCATCCCAGGTTCTAATCTATAATCTCCGTACTCGAAGGCCTAAGAAGAAGAATCGAGAACAACAAAAGTCCTGGTTATTCAGCATAGTGTACAGTGAACAGTGAATCCTGAGAGATTAGATGGAGAAACAGAAAAGGGAGTGCTTGAATTTTTATTCCATTCTATCTTTTTTCTTGCTGACCATGCTCGACTAAATCCCACTAACAACCGTACTGTACAATGTGAACAGCACCAGCATGTAGATAAATATAAATTACCGGGAAAGACTGCAGTTATTTTGATGCGAGGCACAACCAATTTTGTGAAAGAAATGACTAATCTGTCAAATAATTTCCTAATTATTAATCATATTAATCACCAAAAGGTTGTAAAATGTGCGGTGGTGGGGGAAGTGAGCAGCACCTTCCCTTCCTCCACCTTCATGGCTAAAGTGGGCACATAACCCCAAACTGCTCTCCGGACAGTGCAATGTATGGCAGCCCCCTGCTCTGAGTGTGCGTTTTCACTGTTTACGTGTGTGCTCACTTTGGGTGGGCAAAATGCAGAAGCTAAATTTCCCTTGTGGGATACTACAGTACATCCAAAAAAAATAACCTTATATTAATTAAGAGGACTAAAATTGCTTAGATGTTTTTTCGGGTATGTGACTAAGGTTATACTTGCTCTTTTCTCAGGACAGAAGCACTAATTCACACTGTGAAGAAAACATTACCAGGGGGATTTTTGGTTTTTCTATTTGAGAGTTTTGCAATTCAAGAAGCTCAAGGAGCTTTACAATAAATCACTAACATCATTTAGATATTTTATGACAGTATGACATATCGTATAGACGAAGCTTAAAACAGCTGCTGTTTGGACAGTACAAAAACAAAACAAAAAACACTACTTAAATAAAAATGACAGCTGTATTACAAAGGTTCAACGCTACCAGATTAAACAAAAATGATGTTCTGAATAAGAATTAAATCAAAAAAAGGGGGAATATTAACCAGTGTGTGGTACTCCAGGTCCTCTCTGAGTAGTCGGCTGTCATTGAGGGTGTATTTGGCTTTACCAGTCACTGCATCCACTGGTCCTTTATCCACCTGATGCTTTATGGCTCGAAAAAGCATGTACAAACACTCCCCCGCCGAGTCCTTATGAACAACAGATTAAATGATGATTTCAATCACTGCTGCTACATATGCCTTACACAGTCATTTACACATTAAGACCTCACACACCGTTCTCCACTGGCATCTGCATACATTAACCACACAATCCTAAAACTATGCTTACACTGTTTTAAAAATTCATATAAAAATATTTTGTCAACTCTATTTTGACTCTCACCCTCAGAAAAGTATAAAGGCATATAGACATCCAGTTGGTCAGGAGCTTCTCCACAACAGTCTCAGTTCTGTAAGGGGGAAAAATAGGCAAGAATAAAGACAAATAATAGGTTGCACAGTGGTGTAGGGATTATAATGTCCACCTCACTGCAAGAAGATCCTGGGTTCGATTCCTGAGCTAATGCATTTCTGTGTGGAGTTTGCATGTTGTTCCCATTCTTGTGTGGATTTCCTCCGGGTACTCCGGTTTCCTCCCACAGTCCAAAGACATGCACATTAGGCTAACTGGCTGTTCCAAATTGAACCCACGTTAGAGTGTGAATGGCTGTGTGTGTAGCCATTTGATGGTCTGGTGAGCTGTTCAGGCATACCACACCGTTATTTAGTGTCAGCTGATGGAGGCACCAGCCTTCCCGCAACCGTAGTAGGACTAAGCAGTTTGGCAAATGAGGGATTAACGAGTGAAAAACAGATTATCCCTCAATATTTCATAAATTTGTCTTCAGTCCTTCACTGGATCCTCTTTCCCATTACTTGCCTTCGGAGCATGAGTTTGGGGTTCTTGGCGACATACTGCTCCACCAGGTCATTAAGCAACGTTTTCAGAATGTCAGTGAAGTACTCCAGCTTGCCATGTAGGGCTACAGTGAGTAGAGAGGCCACGTAAGCCCGGTCTCTGGGAGAGAATGTCCTCTGGCTCTCCAGAGTGTGGATAAACTGAAGAGTGGAGAAAGAAGAGATGATCAGACTGTGAAAAAAAATTAGCTGCACTAAAGTAAGGAAAGAAAAGACACAGAATACCTCTTAAAACAAAAAAAACTACCTTCATCACTCGTCACTACATTCCTCTGTATTTCCCTGCGGTAAGTGATTCATTTACAGTATGCAATGAAAAATATGCTTCAAGGTAAGTAACTGCAGAACATGTTAATTATTAAAGGACGTTAATCTAATTTGTAACATGGTGTGTACTGAGTATAACTTGGGCATACTATATATATATATATATACACACACACACACACACACACACACACACACACACACACAGACAGATGGATAGATTGACAGATAGATAGTTAAGTAAGGTTTATTTATTAGAATTTTTTAAATAAATGTCTTTATCCAGATCACACATGAGACTTTGTACCTTGGTGAGGAAGAGTTTGCTATTGAGCAGGTTGGAAAGCTGGACAAGGCCCTGCTCCACTGTGGCCCGTCTGCAGTCCTGTACATCCAGATCCCTGCGCAGCGGCGACTCCCGATGACCCGGGAAAAAGATGCGCTCAGCATACCTTTTGTAATCCAGAAATGGAATCCCAGATCCCACCAGATCACTTGACATATCCATCATTTCCGTCATCAAGTCTAGAATATACATCAAAGGTCAAATACCAAGTGAGAGGTTTTAGCTGAGTGTTCCTAGATTATGTTAACGTTTAGAGAAAATTCATCCTTTCACATAAAAAAAACAAAACAACAACCACATACCCAAACACCCCCCCCCCCCCAAAAAAAGGAAAAAAAATACTTTCTAAAACAACTTTATAAAACTTCATTTTCTCTTACCTGTAAATTCCTTCTTGCAGCGGTCTCTCACGCTTGTCTCTAAATTCTCCAGCTGAATTTGAACTTTCTTGTAATCCCTCAGAGCCTGTTTACTCTTCCTCCTTATAGAGACACAGAAAGGAGAAAAGCATGCACGCATGCATGCACACACACACACACACACACACACACACACACACACAGAGTAACAATGTCAGGGACAGAGATTACGTTGACACCAGGGATATGAAAGCAGTCTAATCTAAAACAACAGTCCTGTATAAAATAACCATTACAGAGAATAAGCTCCAGATGTGCAAGAACTGGTTTGAGTGTCAAAACTTAAAAACTAATTGACACCAAATGGGAGCTTTAACCTTATTAACAGGAAAAGATCTAGTCAGACTATACAGCCACAATATCTATTACTTATACCCACAAAAATTAATTATGCACTCTTCTCTATATACTCACTTACTCACTCACACACTCACACAAATCAGGACCCCAACACTCACCTGTAAATGAGAACAATGATCATAACAATAAGGACAACAAGAGAAGCCACTGCTCCAACCCCTATCTGAGCCTCTACAGGAAAGACGTCGGGACTGATCTCGTACTGCACTCTGCCCAGAGAAAAGTTCAAATTCCCCATTTGTACCTACAGCCACAACACATCCACATATGTGTGCATGCACACACACACACATACACACACACACACACACACACACACACACACACACACACACACACACACACACACACACA
>JAOUQZ010000016.1:12419614-12430170 GCA_028564935.1 Neosilurus hyrtlii | reverse complement strand
ACCTCCCCTTGGAAAAGCAAATTTGTTCAGCACAACACTGCAACCAGACTGCCATTCTGCTTGCTATGATGCTGGACAGGACGGGTAAAAAAAAAAAGGAGTATTTGATTATCCAATGTATAATCTCCTTTACTTAAGATTAACGACCATTGGAGGGCTTTTTTTCATAATCGTGGAAATCCTGCCAGTCTGATATACTATCTGCATGATTCCTGCCCCATTGGTCTTGTTGAAATTCCCATTTTTACCTACTATGTGCAGTAAAAAAATTTCTGAAACCTGAGTGAGGAAATGAACATACTCAAGAAAACTGGTCAAATCAATTAAAACAACAGTTCACTTGTCAACTAGCATAAAAATTTTAAACGCCGGTCACTCAAAATAGACAGTATTTCAATAGAATTTAAAGTGCATAGGGTTGTGAATAAAGACTTAAGGGGAATTAGATCCAAATTTAATAAAAGACTGCATTCATTGTATGTGTTTGCACATCAAAACATGCTATTCTTACAATTGTTTTGGTAGAAAGGTAAAGGACAGGGTCCAAAAAAACCCAAAAAACACTGTACTGCAAAAAGTTACATGTGACTCACGTAGAAGAAGCTGTAAACACAGAAGTGTTCTGCATTAGAATGCACTGAAGTATATTCCATAGGTTCCGCTTGTTTGATGAATGTAAACGTAATGTATTATGTGCAGATGTACCTAGCTGTACTTTATTCATTATTTTACTAGTGTACATGTGACCTATCACAGCAAAGTGGGTATTAAGTAAGAAATCATTTATTTTTATTTATTGGTACTATTTTGTAGCTAAAATCCTAAGCTTGATACCACATTTTCAACATATTTGCGTAGTTTTGGAATAAATAACCAAAACCTGCTGGGAATTTTCAGCTTTTTAGCATGCAACTTTGGAGAAGATCACTTTTAAACTTCAGCAATGTATTTGATAATATCTGTCTTAATACACACTTTGCTGTGAAGGCTCACATATCTGGTTTGTTAGTTTAAAGCCTGTATGCTATTACTTTTGTCGTTATCTTGCTTTACTGAAACTGACATGTGCTATTCTTGCAATTTTACACTCTCGCAAGAGTAAAACAGACTCCAAATGTCAACCTTTTCAAACCGGCTAGTGCAAACTACTAAATAGATTTTACCAGATTGCAATTTTAAAAATTTAAGTAAAAACCACTTGATGATGAAAATATGCATATTTTCCACTGTATCAGGTGAGTCTGGCAAGTTTTCCTTTTATTTTCTTAGAATATATTGGTTTAGGCACTGCCTGAATGCGGGGCTCCCCACAACGTCTTCACAATTTATGTTCATTTATTATGTTATGCATTAACGGGTTTCAGTGACTCTCACAACCGTCGTCATGCAACTTGGCATAAACTCAACTATGCATGGACACGAGGCAATCATGCAAGCATTATTCCATGAGTATGGTCAATGGGTTAATTCTACACAGCGACACAGGAAAAGCATCCAATCCTTATGGTGCTCTGCTCTAAGGATTAATATTGGAGGAACAGCTAAGATATGATGCTATGAATTAGATGCCAAAAGCTATATTCTTTAAAGCAATGTATGTATCATGTACTCTTCTGTATTATATCATATCTTAATTATATCATTATATCATCTTACAAAACCTGCTCATACATTTTAGTTAAGAAACATTTTATATGTATTATTCCCAGAATATGTTTCAAAATGCTTATACATGTATAAAGTCATTATAAAGATTAAAAATATGCATGATGTCATGTAAGAATTAGTCATACTCACGGGTGGCAAACTGGCGCAGTTTGATTTCACCTCATACTCTATATAGGCAACCTCCTGTCCATCTTGCCGGCCCACTTTGGTGTAACAGAAATCTCGAGTGGCGTCGAAACGTATGTTCAGTTCCTGCAGGGAGAACATGCATAAGGCTGAGTCGGTGCCAGGCTTGCTGGACGAGGAAGACCGCGTGGAGAAAACCCCCAGCAGGAGCTCTTCGTCTACGCCTTTACTTTCTCCCCGCCTGGGGAGACCCAGTCGAGCGGCCTGTAGTAGGTTATATGTTTTCCCGGCTGCTGAGCGGCAGCTCAGTGGAACTTCCACATACGAATAGTATGCCATGTCATTCAGACACACACGAGACATATATGTGCGATAGTCGCGCAAATCTTTTGACTTCAAATCCCGGCGGTAGAACAGAAAGTAGACATGGGAATTGTGCATGAAAGACGACACAAAGTGGTGGTCGTATTCTGAAAGCCGACCAACCACAGTTAACTTTGCCGTTTCTTCGTATGAGAAGATGGGTTCGGTGGCGAGATTGCGAGTGGAGATGGGCGGCTGGCTGCTGGTGTAACCACGACCCACATACAGCACTGGTTGTCTCTCTTCCTGTGAGGACACCACCAGCCCCACAGTGGAAACATCAGGCTCATTGGCTGCTACATACTGTGTGTCCACTGGCCTTTGAGCTGAAAAGAGCACAGTGCCCACGGCATCCAGGTCTCGCTTCTGACATGTCCCTTGGTGTACACTTCCACAGCTGATCAGCACCTTGTTGTAAGGGTCAATAAGCAGCAGCTTGTTGTGGTTGTTGGTTGGTCGTGCCAGTGGGCAGCTGGTTTCACTGATTGGAGGCAGGCACTCACGGCTGTCAATCACAGGTCCGGTCTCCACCTCCTCCTCCAGGTGCATGTCTGAGGATAGCCGAAAGAGGCGATCACGGGCACCCACATAAATGCGACCCAGTTCCGGATCAGGGTGAAGAGCCAGATGCTCGAACTGTGTGTCATTGCGTTGGAACACTGGGTAGTGCTGTAGTGTAGGGGGGCTCAGAGAATCTGCACACAACACCAGGACGGGGAGAAGAGCATGCAATACACGCACCATCCCAGGCAGCATGGCGACAACTCTGAAAGATAGCAAAGGCATGGAAGCCAAAATGAGTGTGTGTGTGTGTGTTTGTGTGAGTGTATGTATATATATATATATATATATAAAATGGAAGAATCATAGCCAGAAAACAAGAACTCTTAGCATTCCAAATAAAACAATAAATGGTAAAGTGTAACTGACTAAAAATAGCCATGGAATTACTCCAGGCTGTTTTGACCAAATGGAGAAATAATTTGTAAGTGAACTTGTGTTTGAGAGCGAGAGAAAGAGAAAGAAAAGGGGGGCTGAGTAAACAGTTGGTTGTCACCTCACCATTTGTTTGTTAATTGTCTGTTAATACAATTGCATGTCCCCTATTGCCAGTGAGACACACAGGCACACTCACAAAGATAAATACACTATCATTCCATCAAAAAAAATTCCACTGTAGTTTGGACACAACCTAAGAGAGAGACAAAGAATATTATAATCAAAGTACAAACATTGTGATGATGATGATGAAACATGAACTGATGTGTGACGTGTTAACTGATTGAGCATCATCAGCATTATATACTGAAAACTATATGACTGATGCTGTTACTGAATCTTCCCCAACACAGAAAATGAAGAATTACACTCAACTGCACCCCAAACCACACACACACACCAACCTTTTACTTCAGTCTTTTTGGGGACCCTCACTGAGAGTGTGTTGTCTAGTCCTTTACCCCAACCTTACCTGTACTTTACCTTCACCGAAAGCTAATTCTCTCCAGAACCCAAACATGTCTTAACTCTCCAAATGCCCTTTGAAGAGGTGAGAACCAGCCAAAATGTTTTGACTTTCCAAAAACAGTCCCACAAAGAGGGAAATACCCCTCAGCCCATGTGCCTCATTATAAAAGGTAGGCCCAGTCCCAAAATGGACACAAAAATGGTGATCAGCAATGTCATTTTTGATTTAATGCATGGAACACAAATTCAAGGTGGCAGCTGTAGCGACCATATTGCATATCCACCCATGACGAAAATGGATAGGCTTGTATAGTAACACAGTCCCAACATCCACACCAAAAACGGTGAGGATTGGCACGTTATTGTGCGGAATGCAACCGTGGACAACATCACACGTGGCAATAATAAAATGTCCCCACTCTGTTAGTTAAAAATGTACTCATGTCCTCAGAATGTAGCAAGTACAAACTCTTGAACACACAAGCAATATGTTCACTCATTTTCTTGGTCACACTCATTCAGCATCTCTTAAGTCTGTATATACACACACACACACTTTTCTTCTCCTTTTCTCTTTCCTGTTCACTCAATTTCTTTTAAGTCCACACACTACAATGCTTTGCATACCTCAGCACTGTTTAATTCTTTTCCATATAGATGAAAAAGGGTGTGTGCATGAGATCACAGACTCTTTTCAAACTCAGAATTTGTTCTTTGAGGGTGTCTTTACATATAAACAATTCAGATTTTGTTTGCAGGCAATAAATTTTTGCTGTATAATTTAAGATGTTAAACTGTGTGTATGCATGTGAAAGAATTCTGTCAACCAGCAGAACTTCAAGCGCCTGCTTGCCACCGTTATCAGCCTCTTGATGGCTGGAAGTCATATCTCACTTAAAATCTATTACTTCCTTTACAGCAATGTGTTTTGTTTTGATTTTTTTTTTTTTTGCTGAAGATAAACTAGCCGACTTTATTTTTAGTTCCTAACAGCTCTTTAGAGTCCAAGCCTCTGCCAAAGCTTTTTGATTGATAGCCATTTATGTGGAAATGAAGACTGTTATCAACATGATAAGGCATGCCACACTACTCACAACAAACAGAAATTAAACCTTTGCTTTGGGTTTTATAAGAGAAGTGACATAAAACAAGCAACGATAGTGTAGACAGTTCACAGCCTGGCACTAGGGGGAGGGGTGGTGGGTGTACGATCACAAAATGAGCGAAGGAGTGGGCGAGAAAGACTGTAATATACACTGGAATGTGAGATCCAACCCTAGCAGCTGGAATGTGACGCGTCTCACTGACAAAAGTTCCAGAGCAATGGGAAAGACCGGCTCCTTTAGTGTTGGCTCTTTTCTGAAGGGTTGCTCATAACTCAAACACGAGTCAAGCCTCATTTGGCAGCCGTGCTGCACAGTTGTCACTTTTAATGACTGTGATAATCCGGCATTCAGTTGCATGATGTCAAGTCCAAGGGCAACGGAATCAGCCACTGGCAGACCAGCATCCTGCATGTAAATGTACTAGTTTGGGACAGGAAAACGAACAGAGATATTAAGCAAGAACTCAGCAAGAGGTTGGTCTCAGGTATGACAGGAAACCATGTGTGATTATTAAAATCCACAATTCTGGGCTGACCAATTAATTACTGGCCAAACAAAGCTGTTCATTTAAAAAACCTGCTGCATTACCAGCAAACAATTCCAGATCGGAGAAATTCAATACCTGTTTAAATTTACATCTTTTAGACTCTCCCCAGTGACAACAGTCCGTCAGCCAACCTATTACTCTGTTGGTGGTAGAATTATACAGTATAAAAATACACACTAGAATATCATCATCTTCCACTTGATCTGGGGTCGGGTCAAGGGGGCAGTAGCCTAAGCAGTGAGGTCCAACTTGGAAGAAACCCCATGGTTGACCGAGAACACGCTGGAGGAACTATGTCTCTCGGCTGGTCTGGGGATCACAAGAGAGCTGGAGGAAGTGGCTGGGGAGAGTGACATCTGGACACTAGAATATATTTAAGTTTTTTTCAACCCAAGCCTGATCAACTGTCTGTACAATTATCACAGGCAATTATTTCAGGGCACCAGAAACAAAGAGAAAATGCAATGACTCAAAGCTCATTCAGTGTAACGTCTTCTACAGTTTCAGCACTCCCATAAGACATTTACAGATCACACAGTGCAACAAGAATCTAATAAAATTGGGTATGATAGGTCTGTACACTGTATGATGGCACGTACAAAGGTATGTAGACTGTACGGTGATACCTACTGAATCGTAAGCTACAACAAAACTCCAGGATTTTCCTCTTTGCCGTTATCCCACATACCAACCCGGCTACTGGGGTCACACAAATGTGCTCTGTATGCCAGTCCCTAGCCTGGGTTAATAAGAAAGATTGCGTCAGAAATGGCATCCAGTGTAAAACCTGTGCCAAATCAAACATACGGTCTTTTAAAGATCATCCGCTGTGGTGACTCCTAATAAGAACAGCCAGGAGAAACAGAAATAGAAGAAGAACTACTTAAAAAGAAGTTAAAGACTTTCCTTTTAAATAGAGACATTGGCTTTAATTGTTTTTAATGTTTCTGTGTTCTTAATCTGCCCTTTTGTATTTAATGTTATGTATTTTACTTGCATTGAACTGTAAAGCACCTTGTGGTTTTTTTCTGTGAAAGGTGCTATATAAATAAAATTTACTTACTTAAATTATTTAAGAAGAAGCCACAGCATACCAATATTCCTGTGTTTTGCTGCAATGCAATTTGGGTTTTGCGCGCTGTGTCATGTTGTCTCATACATCATTTCATGTTACATTGTTATTGGCTAGACAGCATACACACTGACATGGTCATCTTTAATTTCTACACTGACAGAAAAAACTCACAGGCTATCCTTGGCTGCAAGACAGTGTCAACAGCCATCTTCGAAGCCCTCTTGCAGTACAACACATGTCCACCGTTTAGGGGCCATGATCACAGAAATCGCCACGACTGTGTCACTTCCATCATTAAGATGGGTTTAAGGTCAATCATTAGGCATTATCAATAAACACAGTCAGTGACTGCAAAGCATAGGTTTGTAGGATGCTTTTAATAAATTTGAATGTGTTTAAACCAGTAACATATATACACAAATGGGATCAGTTAATTTCAAGGAGAAGAGTTCATGATAATGTTATACCAACGCTGTCTGCAGTCTAGTGCGTAAAAATACCATAAATACTTTAAAGATTATTATTATTATTATTATTATTACCAAGCCATATCTAAAGCGTTGGAAATGTGACTAAAACTCTTTAACAGAAGCTTAGCTTTCCTTCAAACATATTTTTTGTTTGATATGAAAGCAGAGGGTGGAGGTTGCTATTCTCTTTGTTCAGGTGGTTCTTTCATTCATTGATGAAAACACTTTCCCTTGAATCTCAGTAGGTGTGTACGCCTGCATGCACTTGTCATGAGAGCGTTGTATCTTTTTCCTTTCTAAGCAAAAAAATAATTATATTATCTCTTTGTTCAAACCTCTCCCATGCATACAAAGGAGTGACTCTGGAACATTAACTCATTCTAGCTCAGAGAAACAAGGAACTCCTTTAGAAACCAAACAGCCAGAAGCAAGCCGAGAAGTCAGGTTCAATTTAACTTGAAGGAAAGCTTTCTAACAAGCTGAAATTTGTTAGTACACTGTATAAAGGAAGTTTACCCAACCTATATTGAATGTACCAAAGGGTTAATCATTAAAAAGGCAAAATTGAGTTCATGTGTTTGTGTTTTGTTAAGCAGTAGCTGATGCTGGTGTGTGTATGTTAGGGGGGTGCTCATTACAGAATTTAGCCAGAATGTTTTGCTGTGTTTCCACCCACATACTCCCTCATTATAACACTATTTGGAGGAATGAAACAATCACACACACACACACACACAGTGTGTGTAAAACCCATGTTTGTGTGGCTACCATATACAAAGCAATTAAAACCAGAATATACAAGGTTTCTGAAGAAGCAGGAGCAGATGTGTAAAATTAAACATGGCAGAGAACAAGCTCACGGTCACACATTCGCACAGGCCGCAATCACACTAACAAGCCAATAGTCAATAACACCGATAACTCTTCAAAAGTGTACTCATTAGAGAACATAGCATTGGAAACGTAGCTCATTTATTGCAGCATTCTGGTGAAGTTTCTAGAACTGTAACAATGTAATGCTACATCTTTGTCTGTAAAGAAAGGATGGTGATTTAGAGAAAGGAAAAAGAAAGAGAGGGAGCTCTCTCCCTCTCTCTCTTTTCTCTCTCAATCACTCTCTTTTCTTTCTCAAAACCACTGTCCTTTCTTTAATTATCAGCCATAATGGAATGCATATTATGAAGTTGGCTACAAATGAAGAGACAGAGAAAGGGAGAGAAAAAGAGGAAGGGAGAGAGGGATGGAGATAGAGGAATGGGGCGAGGGGGAGGGAGAGAGTACAAGAGAGAGAGGGGTGGAGGGGGGAGAGATGGAGATGTGGAAAGAGAATGAGGGAGAGAAAGAAAACAAGAGAAGGGGGATGGAGCGAGGGAGAGGGATGGAGAGAGGGAGGGCAACAGAGAGAGAGGGAGGGACGGGAAGGAAGGGGAGGAAGAGAGAGGGAGAAAGAAGAAGAGAGGGAGGAAGGGGAGAAGGAGGGAGAGAGAGGGAGAGAAAGAGAGAGGGATGGAGGGAGAGAGAGCAAGAGTGACAGAAAATAAGGGAATGGAAGGAGAGAGAGCAAGAGAGAGAGAAAAAGAGAGAGAAAGAGAGAGGGATGGAGGGAGGGAAAGGTAGGGAGAGAGAGGGATGGAGGGAGGGAGAGGGAGGAGAGAGGGAGAGAGAGGCAGAGAGAAAAAATAAGTAAAGAAATAGCAGTCATTTAGCCTTTCTTTATATTTAGCATCAATGAAAATTATGAGTGCTGTTGAACTTTGCTTGTGTGGAAATGAGTCTGGTTGACTGCAGTTAGATCTCACAGTGAGATTGCTTTTGGTCAAACGTGGGAGTCTGTGAGAAAGAAACCAGACAACACAACAAAAGCAGAACTGACAACACTGATATGAAAGTTTCAGAACAAGATGCTGATGTTTAATGAGCTAAACATTGCACCTCATAATTTACACCGCAGACAAAAGCATTCACCTGCAAAAATCAAAGCTCCAGCCGATCTCAAGGGATTAAAAGCCAGCCTAGCTACGTCCTGTCTAGCTATAATTGGTCTGTGTACAGTCAGGATGATAGGGGGATGTACCAAGGGTCTAATTAAACGAGAGGAACTTGTTTTCATCTCAGGTCAGACTGGACAAGCCATAATACCCAACTGTTAAAGGATCAGTGTTGGAAAGAGGCTAAAAAAAATATTTAAAAAATGAACAGGTTTTGTTCTGTTTTTCTTTTATTCTCACAGGTACAACCCAAAAACAACCACGTGAATATATGTTCAATGAAAAGTTAACATAAGATCCTCTGAAAGAAAACTCTTACAGTAAAATTAAATGTAATGGTTTCCTCAACCATGAACTGAAGCTGAGTAACACTATAGTTCATGCTACACTGTCACAGAAATCACAGAAGGTTTTAGAATTTGGACATCAGACATGAATAAGCTAATGGGCTGCACAGGAAGTTTAAAAAGAAGCTAATGTTCTGTCGTACATTAAGCGTGAAGGGAGATCATATTTTTGGTTAGCGTTTTGTTCCAAGCAAAATATCTCTCTATTTATGAGAGATCTGCTCACACTTAACCACGTGCACTACACATCACACAAGGACACAAACAGCAACGCACAATTAAAACCATTAACACTGATTCCTTTAATGCTGGCTACTGGACTCCAACAAACAAACAAGTGTAATTAATGTGATTACTTCATGTGGGAGTGTAATATTTATACATCTGACATTTCAAAAATAAACTGAAATAAAAGGTTAAAGATGATCAAATTTGCGTGTCCTAATGATCCTGGGAGCTATGTTGTTGGGGGCATTATGCCCCTGGTAGGGTCACCCAAGGCAAACAGGTCCTAGGTAAAGGTCCAGACTAAGCACGGTTCACAAGACCTCAATGAGCAAAATGACATCAAGGACACAGTTTTCCTTGCCCGGATGGTCCCCCCCCTGGAGCCAGGCATGGGGGAGGGGCTAGAAGGCGAGCGGCTGGTGGTCAGCCTTCTGCCCATGGAGCTCGGCTGGGCCCAGCCCGAAGAGGAGACATTGGTACGCCTCGGTGCCCACACATTTAACTACTTGGGAAACAAATGGTTTCCCAAATAGTTAAAAAGCCCCTCTGTGGCTGGGCTCCAGGGTTGGATGAGATCCGCCGTGAATACCTCATGGCTCTGGATGTGGTAGCACTGTCTTGGTTGACACGTCTCTGCAACATCGAGTGGTTATCGGGGGCCGTACCTCTGAATTGGCTAACTGGGGTAGTAGTTGCCCATTTTAAGAAAGGGGACCGGAGGGTGTGTTCAAACTATCGTGGAATCACACTCCTCAGCCTACACGGGAAAGTCTATTCAGGAGTACTGGAGAGGAGGATCCGGCCGATAGTTGAACCTCGGATTCAGGAGGAACAATGTGGTTTTCATCTCGGCCGCAGCACTCTTGACCAGCTTTACACACTCTGCAGGATCCTGGAGGGGGCATGGGAGTTTGCCCAACCAGTCCATATGTGCTTTGTGGACTTGGAGAAGGCTTTCGACCGTGTCCTTCGAGCTATCTTGTGGGGTGTGCTCCGGGAATATGGAATACCGGACCCGTTGCTACGGGCCACTCGGTCTCTGTATTGCCGGAGCCAGAGCTTGATCTGCATGGGTAACAACATGTCGAATTTGATTCCAGTGGGGGTTGGACTCCGCCAAGGCTGCCATTTGTCACCGGTTCTGTTCATAATTTTTATGGATAGAATTTCT
>JAOUQZ010000016.1:12325687-12400868 GCA_028564935.1 Neosilurus hyrtlii | reverse complement strand
TATATATATACACACACACACACACACACACACACACACACACACACACACACACACACATACTACTGATTATATAGTATTGATTAACAGATTAAGTAGAACAGACTTCCTGTTCCACAGATAAAAATGTATTTATATATCCCACAGTACAGATTTATATCCCACAGTACACACACAATTCACTCTGTGGTCCCTGATCACTACGTGCAATTTAATGTTTGTCTGCTGAAGCTACTCTCCACTGTGTGTGTGTGCACCATGAACAAAGATGATATGTGGGTGAGTGCAGCAATATATTTTGATGAACATGCATGTGTGTGTGTTTTTGTTCAAGTGAGCGCAGCTGAGTAAACACACAGACAGGGCAAAAGAACTGGCCTCAGTTTACGGAAACCTGCTGATGTACAGTAACTCCTGTACAAATCACACACACACTCACTCTATCTCTCTTACACACACACTTTCTCTCTCTCTCTCTCTCACACACACACACACACACACACACACTAAAGTATAAACATTCATGTGGCACTATAATCATATCTTGATTATCTTGTTTGTCTAATTGCTAAGACAAAACCATAATTGATATAAAAACTATATTAAATCACCTGGCCTTACCGTGAGTGTACACTGTATATATGTGTGTGTGTGTGTAAGGGGGGGGGGGGGGCTAGCAAAGAGAGAAAGAAGGTAACATAGACACAAAGTGGAAACAGCAGCAGTTTACATAGCCACGGTCAGGGAGAAAGCAAGAACAGCACCAAAGCTCAGGCCTAGATTAAAGCATGATGGCACGGAAGGGGTGAGGGAGGGAGGGAGACAGAGCACTAACCAAAGAAAAAGGGATATGAAAACAAATGGATAAATGCTACTGTTGGAAGACCGCCCTGTGCCCTCACTTCAGGATAAATGAAAGCAGACTTTAACACTAGGAATAGCTCTTAAAAAAGTGCAGGGTTGCGGATTCGGAAACAAATGCATTTGTCATAAGTGTTGTGTTAAGGCACATGGCAAGAGGGCGTGTGAGTGTGTGTGGTGTGTGTTAAGAATGTGTGCTGCTGCCCAGCTAGCTGAAAGTTTTAGACTAAATTCTATAAATAAGGTTTTGTTAAGTCCACGTTAATGTGCTGTCAAGAAGCAGCCTGTAAGTCTGACACGTTTCAGCTTTGAGAAAGTGATCATGAATATGAAATGTCGGCATTCCATTTCAAACCTCAGGAGTAAATAAAAAAATAGGGGAAAAAAAGTCCAATGTGAACTTACTTCTGCTACTGGCAGTTCTTCTATGGTCACTCAGTGATCAGAAACAACACAGATGTGCAGCAGCTATCCGATCCCAAACCTATAAAATTAACACAGATGCTTAGGAATGACTAACAATAAGGACATAATAATTATAAGATAAATATAAGAGTTGTGCTAATTCTTCACGCCCACACACGTTCAGTCCAAGCTAGAGGTGCAATATGATTAGCAGGTCAGGCTTGTGTGTGGAAGTTACTCGTCATACTGAAAGAGTGAAAAAATTCATAAAGCAGAAAATCATCACGTTTTATGACAATACGGATGACAGAAAAAGTTAAAGGAATCTCACAGTGCTGACATGGGGTGATTAAAAAAAGAGTCAGGAAACAGTTTTCACAAAAAATAATGTTAGCCCACATTAAAGGATTTTTTCTAAAGTCTAAATGAAGCCAGTTTAGCTTTACGTTTTATACTATGTATAAGAAAACTAATGACATGCAGAGAATTTGCCCTCACTCAACCTCACATCACACAGTTTTACACTGCTTCAAGATGAGATGTCAAATCATTTACCTCCCAACAACGTCTTCACTGTGACTTCATTTTATCAAGAAGAATCTGAAACCCTTGCGGTAGACAGTAAAGAAAGCAGGCTCAGTGTATCCTGCGACTCTGAAAATATTGTCTAAATGAATAAATGTCGTCTCTTTTTGAAATAATCTCCATAACAAGTAGAGGTGTACACGAGACAGGTTTTAATCTCACTCCTATCCATTCCTGAAAGAAATTACTCACGGATAATTTTTGTTATATTTCAAAATAAATTCTGCACCATGTTAAACTCCACTGTGTCCAGTGCTCTATGAAATAGCAGGCTCTGTGCTGTGGGTTTTACGTCACCTCACTGTAGACCTTTTTACGCTCACATAGCTGGTAGATACATAAGAACTGTAAGCATTCCAAAGGATTTTGGACGTGGTCTTTAGCAAATATGGGTGAAGAAAATATGCAAATTAAAACATGGTAGCTGGTTAAATAAATGGTCCGGCAATACCCCTCAGTCCATGTGCCACTTCATAAAAAGTATATCCAGCCCCAAGAAGGGCACCAAAAATGTTGATGATCGAAGATGGCATTTTCGGGTTATTGAACAGAAAGCAAATTCAAGATGGCATCTCTGGCAGACACACTGGATATCAGATTGTAATAAAAATCAATAGGCTTGTATAGTTACACAGTCCCAACATCCACACCAAAAATGTTAATGACTGACAATCAGTTGAGTAATTTGAGTTAGTGTGAAAAATACAAATTAAAGATGCCAACTGCAGCAGCCATATCAAATACTGAACCATGCCAAAAACCGATAGGTATGTATAGTTACCCAGTCCCAACATCTATACAAAAAAAATGGTGATGATCAGTGATAGCGTTTTTGAGTTAGTGCGCGAATGCAACTACGGAGAGACGAAGAGAGGCATTACATGTGACAACACTACCCCTCATGTCCACTGGGCTGAGGGGTAAAAAGAACACAGATGAATTGATCTGGCGCTTGATCTATAACAAATTTCAACACAACTAAACTTTCCAATAATCGAAGCCCCGCCCTCTTGTTTCTGAGGATGGCTGCATGGCACTCAAGGATTCGGAGAAGTGTCCGGAACACTTACAGAATAATGCCGGTTGACCCCCCCCAGATGGCAGAGTATCGTCTACCCCTGTCTACCGCATAGTTATTCGGACCGTGTGAGGCCGAGGCTTTATACAGAGATCGCTGTAACAAGATCTCTAAATATGATGCCTTTGGTTTGCTTGCACTGAAACAATCAAAGACCAAAAACACACTAGTGTGTAATTTCACATTATGTGACGGTGGTCTGTGTTTCTGGTGACATGTAACATACTACATGTCAGAAATATGGATATCCTGAGAAGAAGTTTGTGTAGCGGCTCTCATTACTTTTCTTTTGCTGCTTATGGAGCAGGTTATTGTAACCACAATCTGAGAGATGAGCCTTTATTAATCCAGTACTGACAGTTAAAATTGAGTTGGTTCATTAGAATCTCAAGCAGAAAACTGTAATCTTAACCTGACCATATTTCTGTTATTATTTTCACATCACTAAATGGAATGTGTCATTACACTGTTCGAGAAGAGAGAGAGTGGGTCTTAATTCACACTGCTGTTGAGGCTTACAACATGTGAGCAAAAAAAAAAAAAAAAAAAAGGCAAGGCATTAAGTTTCTAATTTTCACTGCCTCCATTTCTGAAGCATAATGCCTCCATTTCTAGAATGCAGCAGCTTACTTTATTAATTACAACAGAAGCAAAAGATGTAGCAAAAGATGGCGGTCAGACAGACAACTAACAAGAAAAAGCCTCAGAATTACTTCTGGTGTAAACTGTGTAAACAAACAACAATATAAGTATCATGGCCAAACACTTCTATTAATGTTAAAACATTATTTATTAATTAAAAGAAAATAAAACCCATAATAATGAACACCATCAGTCTCATAAACTGCTCCTCAAGTGAATTTCTAGGTCAGAAAAAATACCCTTTAGCAAAAATCCATTTCGAAGCTAAATAAAAAAGGAAAAATCATGAACAATAATCAAATTATTACTTGCACACATGAAAGTTTTCAATGTAACAGTACCACCACCCCCTTCAAAGAAATAAAAACTGTATCAAATGAAGTCTCATATAAGAAAATAATTTGATTAACCTTGAAATTCACAAACCTTTTTTATGTAGAGATTAAAAAAAAAAAACACACAATAACTCTGTACAAGGCGGGTTTAATGCAAAAAGTAACGAAAAATCATGCGATTGTGTCTTCACCAACCGTGTTGATCTGATTTGCATATGAATGGATTGCGTTGTATTGATGTGGCTTGTTTTGATGTATGTAAACAGAATTTCATATGAATTGTAGAAGTGCCAAGTTTTATTTTATTCAGAAGTTCACTAATTTATATCTGATTCATTAAAATATCTAAATAGTGATTTTTATGGACTGGGGGATTCATGTCCTGTTTTGGCGATTCCATTATTTTTCGAGAGTGAAAAAGCAGCCTTTCTTAAACTAGCTAACACAAGCTAGCAAATTTTAGCTAAATTTTAGCAGATTGCAACTTTGAAAATTTAAGTAAAAACCACCTGATGATGAAAACTTTTATGTGTAACAGTAAAAGTTCGGAAGGCTTGACTTTCATTTCACTTTAATTTATTTTTTTACCGTTAAATTGCTGGAATGTTTAAGTTACCCTGTACATCAATTAAAATAAAAAAACTAAATTAAAAATAAAACTAATTAAGCTTGACTAAAACATGACTAAAATATACCCAATTTTTTCATTAATGACAAAAAATAAAACTAAATTTGTCAAAATGAAGACTGCAGCTGAGCCAACAGATCACCCACACAAGAATCCTTAGAGAGTGTAATATGATAGTCTGATATATTACTGTGCATATATAGAGTAATGAAAAGCTTATGAAGCTCATACATTGCAATGAAAAAAAATACTCCTGGTGTTGGTTTTCATCTAACTGTTCATCTCTATGACAAAGCAGCCATTTATAATAATTCTCATTCACATCAGTAATATGAGCCACAATGGAGGGTTGGCCATCCTACAGGAAAAACTAACAATCAATCTCCCCAAAGAACTTTCAATGGGTACAGTGTGGTTTGAGTACCTTGTCTATTATATATTTGCACGATACGCATGACAATAGACTCCATGACTGGTTGCTCAAAGATTCTAAAGCCAACAGCACAGGATACAATAGTGATACAGACATCAACGTATAGAACACAAACTAATTGCCAAACCTGGTTCTGTTTACATGTGTCTATTTCCATCTTTCAAACCCAAAGGGGGAAAAACAGCAGGGCTTCACCTGAACAGATACCATGATGTGTAAACAGATAAAGGTCTCGCAAATGAAGTTACAGAAAAGGAAATGTATTTTGTGAACATACTGCAAGTCTAAGTTGATTACAGTGGATGATGTGTACAGTTATTGGGTGAAAGGGGATGTGCTGGGAAATAAAAAAAAAAAAAAAAAAAAAAGTCAGTCTTACTTTGTCTCTTCAGACAGCACAGTCCAACACACCCTGCCCCCCCCTCCTCACTCTTGTTCAACACCTGATCATGTTGCTTCTTGTCCAGGTTAACCTTCCCTACAGGTAACATTCCACCAGCACACAGAACATCCTATGAGATCATTCACCAAAATCATTGTAAATCTCAGTCATGGAACAGCGGGAGTGACTGGGGCCACACATAGTAGCACCCATGTTCTTGTTTTGGCAGTCGGTGATGTCATAACTTTAAATGAATGCCTAGTTGTACATTGGTACTGCACAAGATCTGTGCACGTAAATGAGGGTGGGAAGGAAAAAAACCTACTGAAATATAAACGCCACATCAGAACACTGTGGACACAAATTACAGTTTGGTCTTTGTTCATACAGTTGCAGTCTGAGATTAAAACAGCCGAGTGGTTATATAATCATTTAAATAATGCATACTGTGCAACTATTATTAGAGGTGCTATAAGAAACATGAGTATAACGCTGAATTCGAGTTACCTCAGAAATCAGAGCTTATGTCTCCACTGACCTCAATTTGATTGAGCCATAAACGAGGTATTCCTCAGCACTTATCTTAGCATACACTACAAAGAATGGTGTCATTGAACTGGTCCGCTATCCAAGGGTTTAAAAAAACAAAACATTTTAATCTGTCAAGTGACTGGTTTGCCAAAATCACTTGGTGCAGGTGGCATCAATAGTATAACACTTTAAAAATGGAAAAAAATAAACCACAAAAATTTCATTTTATTTTGTTTTTCTTTATGTTTCCATGTAATATAAACTAAGACTAGGAATCAGTTTAAAAACATGTCATTAGCTACACAGCACTTATCTCTGCTCAGAGAATGCAGGGCTCACCTCAGCTGCATGGTTAAAATATATTATAAAATTTTCCTTCAGTTTGTTTTTAATGTTCCTGTGTAGTATATACTAAAACAATTAGCGTCAGGCCCTTAAAGTTCCATGTCTGGAACTATTTAGCAAGACCCACCTCACGTTTAGTGAAAAATTGTTAATTAGCCATCTAAGTGTGATGAGTGATGTTAGTGTAACAGAAATGCTTGTGCAGCCATTTTGCTAGATCCAAAACATTCTCTGCTGTGGTCCTAAAAGCCCGATTCCACTCGAAGCATCTCCTGTTTACTTTTAAACTTATTAGTTTTTTTGTTGTTTTATAGTCTACTATTAATTTTTAAGCCTTCATGTGCAGCATTAAACTGTACAAACAAGGATACCAGGATGCGGGAAATCATTCGCTGATGAAAGTCTGGCTCGGTCATGATTTTCTAACTTCCCTCCTGTCCCGGTCCCAGTCCCGTCTGAGTGGACGGACGAAAATGAAGCAGCCTATCCCCCTAATAGTTTGGGAAGTCGAGGGTGAAGTGTATATGTATTTGTAAATTTATATTCCATATTTCCAAATTTCTTTGTAGGCCTACTATATAGGGAGGAATTATATTATATTTGTGAACATTCCAAATTATATTTATCTAAAAACTAAATAAAGTAATTATTTGGTCAATATGTATATATTATCCGTTCTTTGTACTTTGTTTTGCTAAATTTAAATTCAGGGCACTAAATAAATTGATATATTTTTAACTTAAACTGGTTTTATCATTTTTTATTATTACAGGCTTAAACTATATTAAAAAAAAAATTTATATTAGTTTTGCAAGATATTCTAAGTTTGTGAAACTTAATACAGTGCTATATACGAGACATTATGTCCCTCACTATGTGTGTGTGTGTAAATATATATATATATATATATATATATATATATATATATATATATATATATATATATATATATAGGCCCAAGTCTATATATATATATATATAGGCCCAAGTCTATATATACACACTGTACCTCTTACAGCTTAAGAAGACAGTAAAATATTACATAATTCAAATATCAGGCATTTATAAAAAGATCCACCTTGACTACTTTTCTTAGTATTATGCTTATGGAGCGGTCCACATAATAGACATGGTTGTAATGTTGTGGGACTAGTAATATGGCAGCCAACCTGGGTTGGCTGGCTTCATAGGGCCATAGGCTGAGTGCTTAATCCAGTTATTTTTAGATCAGTGCTTTCAACCTACTCTTCTTCTGTTCCACTCCGTAGACACCAGGCTTGTATATTTTCTGTGTGATCAATGCCACAGATTTAACAACTGAACATGGATATGGATATACAATATACTTCATAAAATATGATATATATACTTAAAAAAGGTTAACAGGTGCTACTACAGTTACCGCTGATGCAGTCATGATGTTTTGAGGTCCCATGATGAACTCCGAATTGAGAAACCCATATTGAGTACCCAAATAGGAATTCCAGGTTCAGGGGACATTTTATTTGTTCTTTTCTACTTGGTACAAATTGGCTACAGTATAATTCTCACAATGTCACACCCCACTCACTGATTAGTCCTCTTCTGCCTTTCTCAGTGATGACATCATTCTTCTTCTACAGACTGGGCTCTCACCCCACAAAACCTCTCCAAACACTGAACCCCAAGAGCAATCAAAACACACTGCTTAGATGGAAAAATCTCTGAATCTGAAGCTTTTCTTTCTCTTTGTTTCTTTCTACAAACAATAACCTCTGCGCTATGTGGCAAACAATAGCACCAATTCCCATGCAAAAAGCCTCTTCTTTCAATCAAGAGCACAATTCAAATTCAGTCCAAAACAAGTGAGGTGATGGACAGCAGAGCAAATCTGATGAGAGCCTGAAAGATCCCCAAAGCATGCAAAATGATGACCAACCAAAAAAAAAAAAAATCTAAATAGTTTAGAAATACTGAAGCTCTCGAAGTTTGCCTATTTTAAAAAGCACACTCAAAAGAAGCACTTGTTACTGCTTGTGTGAGGTTCTAGCATTTCACCTACCAGTATAATCAGATTATCATCTTAACCCTTACGGTAGAGAAACCTCAACAGGCACCAACATTTCCCCTGTTTTTTGCACATTTCACGTCTCCACAAAAGGAATAATCTTTTTCAGCTGACAGAAAAACTGAGAATTGAAAGTGGATTGGCATTGTACAGACGCTCTTGTGAAACAAAAAAAATCTGCTGACTGGAATCGGAATGGTTGGTTCTCCACTAATCTTTTTGAATTTTTTTTTCTTTTTCACTTTATTCTGTTGGTGAAAAGTTTTAGAACACCATTTTTTCATGTCTTTACTAAAATTTATGCTGCTTAGTCTCATACAACTAAAAATTCTTTCTTGTAATATTATTTACTCTTTTTTAGAAGTATTTTTAAAATGCAGACACGTTACATCATTATTTCAAAAGGCATTTTTACTCTACAGTATTTCTTTGTGTACACTTGAGACTTTATACAGTTGTGCGTGTGTGTGTGTGTGTGTATACACATTAATTTCAAATTTTAGATTTATCATCCCCTGTGTAGCTCAGAACACAAATGTGATATTAAAGTGTCCACCACCCACAACTTCCATTTAAACACACAATACACTTCAAAGAGATCATAAAATTGAGGAACATGAAACTGAAATTTATGTAGCTTAGTCTCATACAACTAAAAAAGTTGTAGGTTAAAAAGAAGTGGTGGTATGTGTGACACATTCACTCTCTCACTGACTTATTGCCACATCGCTTATTCCTATTAGGGTTGCGAGGAAGCTTGAGCCTATCTCTGCCGACAGTTGGCAAAGGCAAGGTACACCCTGAACAACTCGGCAGACCAGGGCAAACACACACACCTAAGGGCAATTTGAAACAGCCAATTATCTTAATGTCTTTGGACTGTGGGAGGAAACCGGAGTATCCAAAAGAAACCCACGCAAGTACGAGGAGAACATGCTCCTCACAGAAACGTCCCAGGACCCTCTTGCTGTGAGGTGTACATGCTAAGCATTACACCACCGTGCCACCCTTGTGAAAGACATCATAATCTAAATTTTTGACTCATTTGGCTCCTTTTGCAGACATTCTAGCTGAACACACACGTGGCATTCTTGACAATGGAAATAAAATATTGTTCTGAAGGGCTTTCCCAACACTGTTGGCAAAGTTCCCATAAATGTGTTGCACTTGTTGGTTGCTTTGCCTTCACCCTTCTGTTCACTTCATCCCGAACCAGCTCAATGGGGATTAAGTCTGGAGACAGTGCTGCCATTCCATGATTTGAAACCTATCGTCTTGTCGTTTTCTCCAAAGGTAGTTCTGATATACCGCTTACGTTTGTTCCTTTTCATTTCATTCACTGGACTTGAGCTGCTTACATTTCAGTAAAACTGAAAAAATGGGTGTGTTTTAAAACATTTCACTGGTAGTGTATGCACAAACTAGCCCGTGATCACATTGCTAAAAATCAGTGACAAAGCCGCAGTGTCCAGTTAAGTTGTTCCTGTGTCTGAGTGGACACAGTATGCTATACTTATCCCATAAAAACTCTTGGCTTTGCCGCTTTTCCCTTTCTCTTATGCCCACACTGCATTTTTGTCCCAAGTTTAACTCTGGAGTATCCTGTGTGTATAGGAGCCCACCACAACGTCATGTGACATTAAAACATACCAGCTTTTTCCTTAGAGAACAACAAAAATTGAAAACTTTTTTTAGTAAAAGGCTGTCACAGCACATACTGACTGTTTCTATAATTTATCCACCCATCAACACCTAATACTGTAGCAGGTAAGCCGGGGTCCCAACAGACTTTGGGTGAGAGGTGGGATATACCCTGAGCAATAGGCCAGTCTACTGCAAAGGGAACAGAGACACAATCAACCATTCACACTCATATTCACATTTATGGGCAACTCAATGTGGTCAGTTGACCTGAAGCTCATGTCTGTGGGATGAAACCCAAGAAAACCCACACAAGCAAGGTGAGAACATGCAAACTCCACACAGAAAGTCAATTTGCTGTGATTCGAACCGAGAACCTTCCCGCTGTGAGGTGGCAATGCTAACTACTGACCCACCATGCTGACCTGACTTTGTTTCATTTATCCCTATCTACTGTTTTTTTTTAGTATTTCAAAAATGCATACATGTTATATCATTATTTTAAAGGCATTTTTACTCTACAGTTTTTTGTGTACACTTCAGACTTATATTAAGTCGTGTGTGTGTGTGAGAGAGAGAGAAAGAAAGAGAGAGAGACCCAGGGTGTGGCAAGGAGAAATTGCACACACTAATTAAACTTAGTCTGATAATGATAGTTTTGTTGAATGTCCTTAGATACTGGCCCATTAAAGATTATAAAAACTCATTAGTAATGCACGACTGAATGACTGCCAGTGTGTCTATACATGCACGTGTGTGAGCAACAAAGAAAGAATGAGAAAGAACAAAAGAAAGTGAACAAACATGTCACTGCTGGTTATCATCTAAAACAAACACTTTCGCTCAGAATCAAGCTTCATCCTATCAGTCCAGAGAATCAACACTGCCCTTCAATTCACTTCAAATTGTCTTAAAACAACACCACATTCATTAACATTCATAACATGCACACATTATACAGTAACACAGACTCTGTGCCTCTTCTCCTTTAGTGATTTTAATCACTTTACCAGCCAATAAACCTCCTCAAGGAATTCAGTATTCTGGCTAAGACAGCAGCAAGACCAACCACCCTGCCCAAAAACCCCGCTGGGCCAAAACTTTTTATTTCATTACATAGTCCAGAAAGGAACATAAAAAGCAGGAGGAGGGGCATGAAGAAATTTTCTGTCTGAATGAACAAAAACAAAGCAGGATGCATGCAACACGATGCCAGTGTTCGCTCTGATTTCACAACTCATCGGTGCTCATGGGAAGCACTAGAACGCAACTTCAAGCCTGGGCTCCAAATCAAGCAGAATCGCATCAACTCAACAACACTGCTGCAAACATGGGCCTTCTGTTCTGCATCAGGGATGCAGTAAACACTGATTTAGTCATGGCCTTGCTTTGGAGGGTCTGGTAGTTTGTTATCTTTAAACACAGGGGCATTGTGTACGGCAGGAGTCGCTATCAACAGCAAACATCAGGAGGGATTTTATCTTATTTTGCAGAGAAAAAACAGACTAGCAACCAGATCATCCCTTTAGTCTGGTGATGAAAATGACAACTAACTTACTTAACTAAGACGTTCACCTCTTAATGACTTGTCAGAATAGTAAAAAGTGGCTGCTCTTTCTTTGTAATGCAATCTTATGAGCTTTAATGCTTTGAGAACAGTATGTTAGTATTTTAAACTAAAAGCGGCGCTCCCGATCATAGCCCTGTAAGCATGGAACATGACGTCGGTGGTTCTCCCATCTCTGTGCCTCATACATCACCACTCAGACAAAATAAAAAATACCTGCGTGACCACGTGAAACCCCTCGGCCGATGGTGTGTCTTATAGAATCTTGTGTGCTTAATCTTTCTACTGAAGTAATACAAATACAGGAGCACATCTGGATGAAACACAAAGCAAACATGACAGAAGCTCAAAGTGAGTGCACACTGCTAGTGCAATACACAATCTTGTAATTGCAATTACACACTGCAAACATAATTAATAAAAATGCTATTAATAAAAGTGCTATAATTAACCCATGTAGCTCATTTTAAATAAGTGTCAGGAAGCTGCAAAGATACATTCAGTAACCAAATTTCAGAATTGGTCGATTATTAGAGGCTGTAGTGGTACCAGGAATGAATGACAGACAGACAGACAGACAGACAGACACCGAAGGTAACTGCAATAACCGTTCGGCCAAGTATGGCCGAGGGTTAAAAACATTTAGTCTAACTCAGGCATGCAGACAAACCTTTGAGCAAAACATGAGCAAAACAGAACATGAACTTGTTAAAGGAATTTACGTTAATAAACTCGTTAAACGGAATTAAACTAACAAGACAGGTGGTACAAATGAACATATGTTCACCCTTACCAAAATCCTCTGCTCCAAATAGCAAGTTGCTGGTTGTAATACTAGTAATATTCCAAAAACAACTGACTTTGGTAACATCAGAGGCAACAGATCATAAATTGTAACATGAAATTTGAGATAGTTTGAAAAAGTAAAATCTATATTTTTAATTCTTTCAACCAGTCCACTGCGTTTTCATATGGTTATTCTGTGGTATTGGACACAAACTGGCCGCCGTCATCTTGAGGGCGGACATAAAGTTGGGGGGGAGATATTTTGTTCAAAGTCTTGTAGAAGAAGACAAGCCGTGAAAACGAGTCACAAAGAGATCAGTAATCATGCACTTGTGGAAGTGTTGCTGTACTTATGCCTGCATGTAAACAAAAAAAAAAAACAAAGAATTTGATCCTATGAAAGGTGACCTGGGCCTTTAAAAAAAATGTACTTTGTACTCGTTCTACTTGATTTTGATTTTAAAAAATGTTTTTTTTTTTAAAAAAACATTGCATTTAGGACACATTTTGATTAAATAAACCAGTGTTTAAGGGAAACCACCCCCCCCCCCCCACACACACACACACAAAAATTTTTAAAAATAAAATACTGAGTAGAGATGTACAATGGAAAAAGAAAGCCAATTCATTTTATTCTAATATCACTGTATATTATATGAAAAAGTTTTACATCAGATCAGTCTCTCATCATCCCTCCTTATTTCGTTGAGCCGAGGACAGAGGAGAGTGTTCTGGTCCAGCCTGTTATCTGGGTCATCCTGCTATATTGATTGACCACTAAAACACAGGGATCAATAAGCACAGAGTTATTCACCCTGGTTTGGATTATAAAATCAGTTTAGTCGAGACATGGGGGCAATCTGGAAATAAGGGAAAATGTAAGGAAATTCCAGGTTCCCAAAACAACCTTTACATCCTGCTCCAGAACAGGTAGCTTTCTATGATCCAGGAACTGCAGTTAGAGGCCACATGCTGAAGGCAGACTGACTGGACAAATGCAACCTTCACAGAATGCCTAATAATATCAAATATCCTCTTTCATTTTGATTTCACCTGCAGCAAAATCAGCTGAGATGCACATCTAGGATTAAAAAGGGCAGCCATCCAAAATACATGCTAAAAAAAATTGTCATCCATAGTATTTTAAAGTCATTATAAAATCAGTGTCAGTGTAAAGCATGTTTAGATTCAGAGATTACTGACTTCTTTTACATAACTGTGCTGGCTCGGGTCACTGAATGCTGAATATATAACAGGAACAAGTTTAGGTTGTTAGGGATGGTAATAATGGAGGTTGTGCTGGAGCCTGTGGAGTCTCACTATTATGGTCTAACAAAGCTGGTTGATACATGAGCACCATAGCTAGGATTACCGTGGCCATTCAGGTGGACTTGAGGTGGTGTGTCACAAAAATACGGGCGAGAGGAAATGTGCACTCGCCTGAGAAAAGTGAACATCTGCACTGCATACCTCGTAGCCATGGTTACCAGCAGCAACTGCAATGCAAAGTGGCAGTAGCTGTTCTTTTTTTCATCCCAAGGGAAATCGAGGGTAACATCCTTACCGGCCATGTATGCCTCACGAATCCCTTCCAGCTATATGAGATTGAGGTTTAACACATCCATTAGGGTTATCTTTGGGCATGAACGCTCTCTCATTAGTTTTCCCCAAACAGATTAATTCTACTATTAAGGTTTCATGGAGGCCGGAGCTTATCTGAGCTGACACTGGGTGAAGGTATGGTACACCCTGATCAGCTTGCCAGACCATCACAGAGAAACATACACAACCATGCACTCACATCCAAACCTAGGGGCAATTTAGAACACCCAATTAGCCTAATGTTCATAAATTTGGACTGTGGGAGGAAACCCACACAAGCACCAAGAGAACATGCATTTAGGCATGCATCTAAACCTAGACTTTAACCATGATTGTATTTCCCAATAACATACGTTTTCAAACAACATCTCTACTATTTACACAGTTAGATATTAAAAGTATTCTAAATCTACATGCTACACTGGTAACCCCTTCATCAAACTTATGAACAGAAATACAGTGCACCGCTCCAGCTCAGCACATAGATGCTTCTGTTTTTCATCCACCACAAGCAGAAACAGATTGAGTATAGTCCAGTTTTATTAGAAAAAAACGACAAATCCAGCAATCCTCATATAAACAGAGGGTGCTTGCTTCAAAGACATATTACTCTGTGCAGAAAATGTCGAGAGTGCAACAGAAAAACAATATCATAGCCAGCAGCCTGTGTGTATGCGAAGGATAAGTGTGTGTTTTCATATTTGGAAGCCACTGCTTAACGTTTCTGGGTTAACCTCTGAACTGGAGGAATTTGCCAAAGCCACACACTGACCATGCATGCCTGCACATATCAAAGAATTAACAAGACACAGCGGATATGAAAGAGAAGAAAAGCACTTTGCTTTATACATGTGTTGGGAGAGATAGAGCATTGGGGAGGGCTAAAAAGAAGAAAAGGAGAGTTTACACAGAGCAAAACTGGCGAGAGAGAGAAGAATTATTTGTGCTACTTGCATAGTTTGCTCTTTACCTACCGCGCAACCGGTGTAGTTTTTGTTGTAATTCTTACAGCTGATTCAGATTAAGTCATGAATATTTCTTTGCTTGAACCATTCACAAGCTCAAAAATTAGCAGTTCACTCACTCATTTCCTGAACCGCTTAATCCAGGGAAGGCAGGATACACCTACAACAGCTCAGCAGACCACTGAATGGCCAATACTCATTCACGAGGAGCAAACAAGCTTCTGTACCACCAAGCTGCCACCATTGAGCTAAGTCCCTTTATCCTCTATTGCTCAGCTGTTTAAAAAAATGTAAGTACAGTGGTGCTTGAAAGTTTGTGAACCCTTAAAAATTCCATTCATTTCTGAATAAACATGACCTAAAACATCAGATTTTCACACAAATCCTAAAAGAAAATAAAGATAACCTAGTTAAATAAATCAGGCAAAAATATTTTACTTGGTCATTTGTTTATTGAGGAAAATGATCCAATATTACATATCTGTGAGTGCCAAAAGTATGTGAACCGCTAGGATTAGCAGGTAATTTAAAGGTGAAATTTCAGGTGTTTTCAATCAGTGGGATGGCAGTCAGGTGTGAGTGGGCACCCTGTATGATTTAAAGAACACGGATCTATCAAAACGTCAATATAAGTTTGTGTATCATGGCACCAACAAAGGAGATTTCTAAAGAACCTCATCAGGCTGGAAAAGGTTACAAAACCATCTCTAAAGGGTTTGGACTCCACCAATCCACAGTAAGACACATTGTGTACAAATGAAGGACATTTAAGACCATTGTTACTCTCCTTCAGGAGTAGTCGACTAACTAAGATCACTGGAAACCAGACTACCCAGAGGAAACCCATGCAAGCACAGGGAGCACATGATAGCTCCACACAGAAACGTCAAGCTTGAATGGTAGCGGATTTGCGAACCACTACACCAGCGTGCCTCCCAAAAACGAGGTGGTGTGCGGATTAAAATAGTAATGAAAGAGGACTGCTGATTTCACTTTCCAAGAAAAAAAGCCTAATCCATCATCTTACCTAATACTATAATATCATTATAACAGTTTTAAGTTTAATATTAGGTAATATTGCAATTTTATTTCATTTTATGTGCTTATTAAACCCAATGTGATAAGTATGTGCCATTTTCATACATAAATTGATTATATCTTAATACAATATACAACCAACTAATACCCATTTCAACACTACACAATTTCTAAACCTGTACGTACGTATTACTATTTAAGGGCAGTAGAAGGTGACCTTTGTTTTAGGAATCATTAATATAGCTGTCATTCAAGCTGAACACAAAATACAAGGACTAATAAGCAAAGCTGTGCACAGGGAAGGTTAAGCACCGAGCCGTCCGCCCTCCATACACAGTGACACGGTGACGAGTGACAGCTTTTTAAAAGCAACAGATGGCAAACCGCCAAAGACCTCAGCGGCTGTTCGAGCCCAGCATAACCTCCATCCACCACCAGAAGGGTCATCTTATGTAGCCAATCAAATAGCACAATAGGCTGGTCAGTATGAAAAGGACAACTGTTGTGAAGACAAAGTAAGACCACAGTGCACAGACATATAGCATAAAACTATTCGCAGATCAGACGTGCTTTACGGATGGTACTTTACTCACTGATCAGAGAGAGAGAGAGAAAAAGGCTTCGTAAACAATGCATTCATTTGTAAAAGGACTGGAGCAAGCTACTCGAGTTATTCCTCTCTGAGGCACTTCACCCAATCTCAATAATAACGAAGGTCCAAAACTGTGAAATTTCATGACTGTAATGTCATGATTCTACATCCAGGGTTGAAAAGTGAAAAACCTGTCCCTGCAGGATTGTTGGCATTGTCATGTAGTATAATAGTGCCAAATTTCATTCAATTCTGTCCACGCATCATGGAGCAGTTGGACTTTGAAATTTTTCGGTTATGACATCATAACTCCATTTCCGGTTCGAAAATCAGGCTCCATGGACTTCTAGCTACTGTCTACAAGTCTGCCAAGTTTCATGTGATTCCAATCGCTAATAACAGAAGAGTTGGACTTTTAGAGCAAACTGTCCACAACAACTATAACAAGGTGACCGAGTTTGACACCAGATACCGCTGGAGTAGAAATACACACTGTAATTCCAAATGTTCACAAAACCTGTGCAATTTAGTGGGAGTATGACCTGTAATGTGAACTAGCTTTGTATGTCATAGACTGTCATGCAGCTCTAGTACGATGTTAATAACACATTTTATATAGAGTTTGTGGTGTATTACACAGCTAAGTAAAACTACGATTACAGTCCCTCACCTGTCCTTCAGGGTATTTTCGAAAAGGAAAACGGTGACTATAAAGGAGACAATCATTAATAGCTACAGCTTTACACTAGCCTACTACGGTTTAATACAACAGTTACACTGAGAATGAGAGCCATCCCAGAGGACCCATTCAGCTTCACACCAAGCCAGTGAAAAAATAAAAAAAAATCACTGCTGAATAAAACAGCAAGGGGTCCCACCCAAACTTACCTCCTGGGGGTATGTATGTGTATATATGTGTATGTGTGTGTGTGCACAATAAGAACCAGGATCAAGAACACCTGCTTGCCTTAGGACAGTCTTTCCTGTCTCTCCACCACACACAGTGGAAGTATCATGGAAGGAATGTTAATAGACAATCAGATAACTTGTGCTGCGTATCTGGGAGATGAGACGAATGGGGATAAAAACAGAAAAAAAAACACGGGGGGAAAACAGCTGAAAAATTATTAGGCAAAACTTTTGCCATCATCCTACACTGTGTACAAATAATGATGCTCACTGCATTAACACACATGGTTAAGAGGTAAACTGTTCCTTTTCTAGTGAACTTTGAGTACAGTGAGAAGATAGTTACAATCATAATTTTCTTTAAAACTTTTAAATGTCATCGCACTCATTCTAGTATACTCTGTGAGACCGCACTGCCATGTCATAAATCAACAGTCACTTCAGTCAAACGTTCATCACTTGTTTTCGTCGTCTTCACCGGACTCATGGTCCTAATGCAGCTTTTTCTACCATATGGTGCAGCACAACACCACACATTACCCGTAATCCTTCACAATGCCACTATCTCCTGGTCAGTCACAGCCAACCGTGGGTGTCAGTGAGCTCACCGATGGAGAAGAGGGTAAATATTACACTGACCTGTGACATGGCACAACAAACTGGTCTAAATGATTTGATGGCTGGCTTCACATATCTCAATGTGCAAGCCTGTTCTCTCCTCATACGGTATCACTCGGATGAAAGTGACAAGCTAGAGAATGGGTGGGAATTGCCAAAAGACCAAATTAGGGAGAAACAAATTAATTTACAACTCAACCAGGAGAATTTCACCTTTTGCCCTCACACATTCCATCATAGCCCTCTCATATAAACACTAAAATAGCATTTTAATGCAGGTAATGAGTGTGGGAGCACTTAGCATGAGGTGAATAAATAGCCATACTAGAGAAATTATGTCTGCAGAATGAGGAGATCAGGCAACAGAAAAAGTGACATACATCCAAAAACACACAAACTAAACAGCAGCCCATTTTCCTGATGGTGTGATGTGAAAAACAGTCATTCCATGACATTTAAGGCACACACACTATTTAATAGGGCCGTGTGTGTGTGTGTGTGTGTGTGTGTGTGTGTGTGTGTGTGTGTGTGTACGTGCTCTCTAAATCTTCCCACTAAGGGCAAGAGAAGTGAACAGAGGCCCTCACAGCACGAGATGGCTCCCCAGCCAACTAGTGCCCCACCAGAGCTTGGCAACAAGTGGCAAAAGGGTTGCTAGGATACCCCCTAACTATATGGAGTCTTTCACACATGCGCGCACACACATACACACAGTGGTTTAATTCCTCAAAAGCCTTAAGGCATGGTATAAAACGAATCAGACTGAACAGTTAGGTTTGATGCATCCAAAAAGAAAAAAAGAAAAGAAATAAAACCACACATGAACGAGCACGCAATCACACACACACACACGCACGCACTCACTCACAGACACACACACACACACACTGTCTGCACTGATAGCATTGAGCAGAGACAACACATGTGAGATTACCAATGTGTGTATGCACCATCATGGAGATCCCAATTTTGAAAGATCTAATCTGCTCTCCTGCTTATGTGATGAAATTTTCATATCTGAGGTTATGTGCATCACAGCTACAAATTATGCAGAAATTATGGTATTATACTGCATACCTTAATATGGCATTTTCACATCTGGTTCACAGGAGTGAGCACCTCCTGACTGTACACATACTGTACAAACCTGGCAACCTGTTCAGTGTTCATTTTTTTCATGCCTAAACCTGCTAGAAGACATTCAGGCAGTTTTCCAGTCTGAGAAGGAAAGCTGTTCTCAGTTGGAATAGTTTTAGCTCAGAGCAAATAATGAATCACTGATGTGACTGAACATAGAATCATTAAATATTAAGGTCTCTATTGTTATAATAAACAAAGAGGAATGAACTTTAATTTGAATAACACAACACAAGGCAGAGATGGAGACTGAAACAGGGTGACTGTATAAAACTCTCAAAGCAAAGCTCGAAACTTTTTAGCAGTCTGGTCCTACATTCATCCTTTCCTCTCTATGGAAACTGCTTTTCCCAGGACACAGAGACCCTGAGGGCGTGTGTGTGTGTGTGTGTGTGTGTGTGTGTGTGTGTGTAAAAATGAGAAAGGGTGCAATGAGGAAGGGGGAGGGAAAGGAGGTCCACAGTGAATGCCCTATAGGGTACTTCTGAACAAACTGAGTGGTAGAAGGGGGAAGAAAATCTCTCGCACACACACACATACACACTCTCACACCTCACTTACTCCCATACACATGTGCGTGCACGCACACATAATTGTACTTTTATCTTTGTGGGAACATTAATTGACATAATACATTCCCTAGAACTTACCCTAATCTTATCCATCATAACTAAATGCCTGTATCTTACCCTATTCCTAAACTTAATTGTCACCTCAACCCTAAAACCCTTAGTCTTAAACCCTATTATGTCCCGTTAAAGAATTGAGGACCAGCCAAAATATTCCCACACCCTGAAAAGGTCTTCACTCGTTGGTTAAAAAAAAAATCTGGCCATCAAAATGTAGCAAGTGCACACACACACACACACACACACACACATCACATCACATCACATGGGTAAACACAGCGAGGAAATTTTTGCTAAAAACCAACGAGTCAACGAACTGACAACATTCTTAGAACAGACAAAGCTAAATAAAAGTTCATTAGAAAACCACAGCGCAGCACCTGTTAAGACATGTCCCTGTAGTGAAGAAAAATGTGGTTGATCCATTAAATCCAACAGACGATTGATTAAACATCAGAGGAGACGAGTAAGATTGAAAAACGCAACCATGATCAGAAGTCTTAACTGGCTCAGGGAAAAAATTAACCAAAGATGAGAACCAAAGGGACCTGGAGTTCCCATAACTTCACCATGTCTCCATAAGCCTGTGTACCTTCATCTCTCTCTCTCACACACGCGAACGAACACACACACACACACACACACACACACACTTACATTCAGCAACAGCTAGGCTCCCAATATCTGCCTGCAGAAAACTACAATCATCCTCCCTCCTCTTCCTCTCTTTTCCCTTTTCTTATTCACTGGCCTTTTCAACCTCCACTTCACCAAGAACACAAAAGAGCCTGGACGGCTCTTTTTCTCCCCCCGCAGAGAGGGGGTGACACACACCGATGTGCCCTACAATCCCCTCAGCAATATGCAAGTATGAACATGTAAGTACACACGTTAACATGAGCGCACACCTGAAGTCCTGTGAAAATCTATGTGACTTAATGGGAAACAGGAACAGTGGGGGGAAATATTTAACTAAGGGAAAGACTGAAGAGAGGGGAAGAGGCGACAAACAATCTGCCCCAAACGCCCTGTGAGAAGAAGGTGCTATCTTGAAGCTTTTAACTCGTCCTCTTTTCCTCTCTCACACATTTTCATACTGAGAACAGGGGATATAATGTGTGAACCATCAACAGCCAAATGGGACACTAATGTGAGTGGGGTTCTCTGTCTTAACAGCCCACCCACACACACACACACACACACACACACACTTTAGTAGGTATAAAACTAACGACACAGCTGTATAATTATATCGGCAATACATGGCATGAGAGACCCTATTTATTTCTTCTGTATTGATAATCTGATATTCACTGAAGTCTTTCAGTTTAATACTTCATGCTGTAATCACAGTGTAGTCTCAGCAATTTAGTTGTGCAAATGACAGCTATGAAGATCACCCATCTATCCCACACTTCCTTCGACACAAAAACTGCTGTTAATGCTGCATCACAGGGCAGGGTAACCTGTGATAAATATGCTATCCACCCTCTCTGCATACAAAACAAACCCTCACAGACCCCTATGACTCCCACCCTAGCCAATTTGGCTCTTGTAGCCTTTTTGACTGTGCCAATGTCTATTCTAAAGCCGGCTTCTCACATTTATTTAAAAAAAAAAAAAAAAAAAAGACTTTCACCAAAAAAGTGCTGGTCCTGAAGTCGGACCCGATGAGCTCAGTGACTGTGGGAAGGGCTTCTGCAAGAAATAAATTACTACAGAAATCACTACATATAGGCAACCTTTCAAAACAGGAAAGATACAATGAATTAAAAAAGTACATCCGAATTAAAAAAAAAAAAATAAAATAAAAAAAAAAACGTGAAGCATTCTCTCTGCAATGGTTTTTACACAGGAGGTATAGTGTCAAACTCTGTCACCTTGTTGTTGTTGGTGGTGGTGTGGACAGTTGGCAGGAAGAGTCCTACTTTTAAGTTGTTACTGAATGGAATCATTCAGTTACAGATATACTTCTAAATTCACCCTGCAAATGGTACCGCAAAACCATGAAGTACTCATTCTGGTCAACTTATTCAAGTAAATGTGCACATAGCTAATTAGTATGAAACTGGAACTTCGTAAGATTTTTTCGATGTATATTAGAGTAGAATGATAGCAGAGTGGTTAGCACGGCCACCGCACTACAAGAAGTTTCTGGGTTTGAGTTCCGGGTTCAGTGAGGGAGCATTTGGGTGTAATTTGCATGTTCTCCCCATGCTTATGTGGGTTTCTTCTGGGTACTCCAGCTTCTTCATGCACTTTAAGCTAATTGACTGTTATAACTTGCCATAATTGTGAATGTGAGTGTGAATGGTTGTGTGTGTTGGCTCTCCTATGGACTGGCAAGCTGTTCAGGGTGTACCCCACCTTCGCCCAGAGTTGGCAGAGACAAGCTCCAGCCTCCCTACGACTCTAGCAGGATAAAGCGGTTCGGCAAATAAAGGAATAAATAAACGAATGACACATTATGCTAGTGCTTTAACTGACACAGTGTAACTACTTTATCCACATCAGTATCTTTGTGATGTTCACACTACATTGATAGCAACAAAATAAAGTTGACTGGACAAACAAATATTTCCCGATGAGCACAGAGTTTGTTTGTTTTTTTCCCTTTCAGATTTTTAAATGTTGTGTAACTACTTGAGAGAACATGCAAGGCACAACCTTCCACCACATTGCCTCCAGTGTTTTGTATAACTGGCAATGCAGGCTTGCAGAAGAGCAAGTCATTATTGGCTCAGGTAACGGGTTAACAACTGAAACTATTTGTTTAAGATCAGTGTCATATCAAAAATAAAAAACAAATGAAAAAAAATTCAGAATGTTTTATGCGGGCTTACAGTTTAGAAATTGATTCCATGATTACCAGACGAGCAGTGTTCCGTAGCAGTAAAAATCTTCCAGATATCAAACCAGAAGCAGAGCCTGAGCTGTTATATCACTCTGAAAACATCACTTCTCCTTCCTTTTTCCCAAGGAATCATTTCTCACTATAACTTTTCTTATTTTTATTTTCTCTCACTCTGACAATTTCCAGAGTTTAAAAGATCCCATCACTGTGGTTAAAATGCTTTTTGAAGTTTGCAGGACTTTTTACTGCTTGCCAGATTGTCCTGGTAACCATCCCAAAATGGCAGGACCTTTCATTCTCCCCTAGCATATAGCAACGAGAGTCCAGAGATTTACACGACCCCATTTCTGTATTAGTGAACAGTTGTGTGGAGACTACACAAAGGATCTCTGTGAAGCACCTTGTAATATGGGTGCACATCTCCTGAAACCATTAGTATTCCACATTCCTATTTTTTGATGTATAGACATAACTCGTCCAAATTGGAGCTGAAAACAATGCAACTTACCATCATTTAACTGGCTTTTCAAATCCTGCACCACTGTGAAACAGCAACAAACTAATGAGAGAAAAAAGGAGGATGGGACTGGTAATTCCCTTCCCCATCAGTGCTGGGATTTTAATTAATCAGTGAATTTTGTTGCTAATTTTGTTACCAAGTTCAAATTTTCATTTCCAAGTTCTAAACTGCTGAAATAGCAATCTGCTTGCATACATTCACCATACAGTTAAAGTCTCAAGTGAGATAAAATAGAGGGAAATAAAAACAAACAAACATGGCATGTTCATAAATACAGTTGAGTGACATACAGAAAATAATTAGCACTGTTCAGGTTTCATTTAAACACTTTTTCACAGACACTGTGCACAAGAATATAAATAATTTTATCCCGAAGGCACGGTGGTTATCGCTGTAGTTTTGGCTTCAGTACTGTTCAGAGATTACCACCGAGCCTGAGGCAGATAATTGTTTTCACATATCTTTACTTATAGAAGTATAACGGCTATTAAACTATAGACTAATAAACTCAAGTCAAATAACAAATATACAGTCGCTTGCCAAAGCCTCACAATCTGTAATCTGAATCTATTTTTTTTAATAAAAACTTAAATCTTTAAATTAAAATCTTAGATTTTATGTCATCTTAATTGAAGAAGTAAAATAAAAATGAAATTTAAAAACATTCTAAGAAAATGAAACTTGGTGGCCAGAAAAAAATAAGAAAGCTGTTTAGAGTTTGCCAAAAGGCATGTGGAAGATTCCCCAAACATACTGAAGGTGTGTTTAGCACAAACTCAACACCTGTCATCACCCTAAGAATACCATCCCCACAGTGAAGCATGGTGGTGGCATCATCGTGCTGTGGGGATGGTTTTTTTCATTGGAAGAAACAGGGAAACCTGTCAGATTGAGAGAATGAGGGGTGCTGTGAAATATGGGAACACTCTTGAGGAAGAAAAATTCTTTAAGGAGTTGAAATAGCTTTGCGTTGAACAATGGGCAAAAATGTGATTGGCTAGAAGTGCCAAGCACATAGAGACTTACCTGAATATAATTTCAGATGTAAATGCTCAAAAGAAAGCTCTACAAAGTGACATCGGCAGGGAGTTTAGTTATGCCAATGTATGCCCATTTTGTACTATTTCTGTTTGCTTCACAATAAATATTTTTTATCTTTAAGTTTGTTGGCATGTTGTGCAAATCGACTGATAAACAAACCCAATTATCCATGAAATTCCAGATTGTAAGGCATCAAAATAGTGTATATAGCAGGAGTGTAACAAATGATTAGCCCATGTGCCTGAAACAAGCAGAGTGAATGTCTGGGCCATTATTTTACTTTATCTTTTTAATTCATAGTTTCCATAGTTGTAAAAGTAAATTTAGCAGGAATAATTACTAGCTAAATAGTAGGCTTTTGAGCAAGCAGTTACTAGCCTCACCCAACTTTTGCGTTTACTGACCAGAGAAATAAAATTAGACGTAACATGATCCTTAACTTGCCACCTGCTGAACTACACACGTTAACCAAGAATGCATTCTGGTCAACACTAAAAAATATTTTTACTATTTGAATGAACCTGTACAGATGTCAGACAAGCATTTTACAAATTATTGTGCCATCCATTGGCATTCTGAATTCAGGATTTTCAAGATCCCCATCGGAAATATAAACTAGAATGCCCCCTGAAGTCGGATTACCAACTTGGAAAGTCAAAGAAAAAAATACCAACATTAAAATTCAAGATGGCTGCTGCATGCATTGACAGAAAAAAATGTGTAGTTAATCACTATTTATTAGGACTTCTGTTTCATTTCCATCTCAGTAAATAAGTCCAACACACAGTACTGTCATACTTTTACCTGTGGACACCATGATAAAGTGTTCGTACGCACAAAACACTTCATAGTGTGTTATATTGCCCTGGTAATGTTAATGGCTAATCTGGCTAAAAATTGCTGCCATTTGTTTTCTGACTTCTATACTGAAACATGGTTAACTCAGATGTGATGTCATTCGCAGCTCCTACAGTTGCGTTAAATGTAACAGCACACGCACCTTGCAATGCGAAACATTGAACATCACAGTGTGTTGGACATCAAACACATTATGAAGAGAGAATTAAAGATATCTATGCAGAAACTTCGTTGCCATGGAATTTGACTGGTCACTTATTTTTATTAATTGATTTAATGAGATAATGAGTTTGCTGTACCTTTGAATTAAAGTTTGAAGTAAAATTGAAGTTAAAGTTTCCAGGCAACCAACACATCAGATTGAGTGAGAACACTGGAACTTTCTTTTGCCTGATGACAGCATGCCTATGTGTTGTTAACCTGTACACGCATCACCTGCTGGATACAGGAGACCAACAGTTTAAAAGTAGCCTGAGCTCATGTGAAAACGGTGAGTCTGGCAACACTAGCAAATATGCATCACCACAAGTTTAACAGTGGAACTGGATATATGTCCAGCATTATCTACAGGTACAAAAAATTATTTACTACAACTGACTTAGGATGAAACTGAAATATCCTCCTTTGAATAAAAATAAAAAACTGAAATAATCTCAGAAGGACTTAAATTTTTATTTTGATTTAGTGTTTGAAATCCATTTAATGTCAAACCAGGCTACAACATGTTCATGCGCTCGATGTTGTCATGGTAACTTTTATTTTTTATTTATGCATTTGTGTGGTCAGCTATTTGCCCAAACATTCACAGCTCCTTTATAAATGATACAAAAAGTTATGTTTATTATTATTGATTTATCACTGCAGGAATTTTCTGGGACTTCATATTTATTTTAAGTCCATGGATTGGAAACACTGCAATGAAGTGGACATACTGAAAAAAATGGGTTCAACCCCAAATGTCATCCATTAATTATCTATACCACTCATCTGTAAGGGTCACAGGGAACCTGACACACATCTATTCACACTCACTTTCACACCTAAGGGCAATTTAGAGAAGCCAGTTGACCTACTGTGCACATCTTTGGACTGTGGAATAAAACCAGAGTACCCGGAGGAAACCCTTACAAGCACAGGAAGAACACGCAAACTCCACACAGAAAGGGACTTGGCCGAGGCTTGAACCCTAAGTGACAGTGCTAACCACAGAGCCTCTATGCTGCCCACAACTCCAACACTCCCAAGTGAATTCTTGAGAAGGGTCAAAATCACAGTAGTGCTTACAATCCTTAGATATCATGTTGCCTGTTTGTTAAAATCCTTCATCGCAGACACTTTACTACTCATACACAACAACTGTGATTGAAGTTTTGCAGCATTGTTGTATCACAGATGTTCATATGTCACAAATTCCCTCCCAAGACAGTGAGAGTGCACAATCAACATGTAACTAAGACACAATGTGCAAAAGTAAATGACAACAGGCATTGTTTCTCTCGCAACGGCACCCCATTAATGATTAAATGGTGAATTCACATTCACAGTGACTTCTATAAGGAGAGCCTCATCCAATACTCAACAAGCAGCCTTCAGTTCACCGACACTGAAAAAAAGTGTTGAGTCTGACAGAACATGCTAGCAATTAGACACCGTTATATATTTATGGTAAGATTTAAAATGTATTACTTGAACATTACCACTGCAGCAACAAATGCACTCTGACAAAGCTGTCTGTTTTGTTTGAACACTTCTGCCCTGTCGACCTAAGATTGATCTCAAAGCTGAGAACACTGAGGTTTCCACTGAAAGCTATTTCACTGGAGCATGTTTTCGGGTGAGGTTTTTTCAACACAAAACCCTGAATGGTTTTACTGGAACTACAGCGAGATCCATAATTAGCTATACCTAATAGCTGTGGTGAACACAAACACTCACACACAGGCTATTCTTAGCTCGTGCAGTGCATGTTCCATGTTGGGCATGCTGGAAAAGTGAAAGGTCCCCTTATTTCTTCGGCTTTTTCAGTTTGGCACTCTAATAGGCTTACACAAAGTTCAGAGGTCACAACAGGTCGAGCATTGAAAGGTTAAATGGTAAATGTATAATGGTGCCATTTATACTGGGGGTTAAAGGTCATTTACCAAGTCAAGGTCGCTTTACTGTTCTCAAATACGGACATTGTCCAGGAAGCAATCCTGAGAGTGAACAGGATCAGGAGGCTTAACTTACACACATGTAGGCTTCTGTTACAATATGAAGCATAAATGGGAAAAAAAAAAAAACTCAGGAACTTAACCAAGTCAAATGGGGTACTGCTGTACAGTCGTTAAGCTATTAACAAGGATAAGCGACCGCCGCTTTATTTCCAAAAAAGGTTCTACTAGGAACCTTTTATGATTAAAAATTGTAATAAGGTACTACAAGAACCGTTAAGTATTCTCTTAGCAGGACTTACATCATTAAGGAGTGTTGTTTGTATTGGACACAGACAGGATTGACTGGATACACTATGTAAAACAGTAGCCCGAATAGTCAACATCCTAGTCCCCCTGACTTGCCAGGCAAAAACAAAACGCTCTCTGTGAGTCAGTGAAGCCAAACGCAGACACAACCTCTGGAACAATCAACCATACTGTGTGGATATTTGTGAAAACGTTCCTCAACCTCTGTCAACAGTACATAGGTCTATACAAACATCCACTTTATGAACATGATGTTCACAAAACAAATGGTCTGCATTTACAAGCTAAATCTACAGACACCCCTGCGTTCATATTCATTAATGAAACAATATTAGCTAAAAGATATTGTGTATTTATATTCATTAGACATTCTTTGTTGATGGATAGTGGTAGAGGATGCAAGTTGGGGTGATGAACACTGCCTACCAGATGGGATACGGTCAATAACTACATTGACAAAGTGGCCTTAAAAGGTCCGAATCACCCTTCCCAAAATCCGATTTGCTTGTTTTGTTTTGAAAGCACATGTCTGCTACCTGCTAGCTCTCTGTGCAGCAAAATCTCCACAAATTCACTGCTGTTGTTCCCTTTGAACATTTTCTTCATGCATATACCACATCTAAAATCTTTGATCAAATTACGCTAAAATCAATCTCTTCAATCAAAATCTTTTATTTCTCCCATGAGACATTTTACAGTAGAATAACTATAAAGAATTATTATTATTAATTGACTTGTCAAAAGAATTTAAAATAATTAGGGATTTTTATTATAATTTATTTGTTACATTTTTTTTTTACAAAATATCTCCATCTTCAAGTTGCAATTGAAGATCTAAGGCCTAGATCGTTGCTGAGCTGTTTTTTGAAATGATGACAATCGCTAGCATCAAAAAATGTGGATTAACTACTTGGTATAGAGGACTCTGGAAAGCACCATTAACAGTATGTATTCCTAATAATATGGCTAAAAATTAAACCTGCACACTGTGTACATGAATATAGCATATGTGTAGTACTTACAAGAAAAATCTAATGTTCTGCTGTTTGTAGTCGTTGCTGTAGTGCAAAAAGAAAATACAATGTCTTACAGTAATTAAGAGTAAAATAAATGATCAAAGTACCAAATAATAATAAAATAAAATAATAATAATAATAAGCCTTCAATAAGGCTGCCTTCACTTACTAGTCGGTAGATCCAACTTCCCACTTTTGGAGTCAGAATTACAAGAATGCCACATTAAGTGCTTTACTATAAAAGCAAATAAAAAAAAATGACAGACTCAATCTTAACATTGTTGTTCCCATGACAACCAATTTCCTATTATAAGTTGGCACCACACTAGCAGACTAATCCATTGACTATGAATGGAATGGATAGATATATACATAGCACTGTACTCTATCAAGTTAAGTGCACGTTAAGTTAAGTAGATTATAGATTTTAAATTTACTACCCAAACAACAGCTAACAACAGTTGCACTGTCAAAAATGAAAGGTTGAAGGTCACCCCAACTCAGAAACTTGGATATAACAATTATCTCACAATTTTCCACTCGAAATTATGATGAAGGGACATTCATTTTCGACTTCAAAAATCAGCAATTCCTAATTACAATAATTCTGACAGCAAGTGAAGGCAACAAACACTGGTAAAAAAAAATTGCTTTAAACAGGAAAATTATAAACTCCAGTGAGCCATTTATACAACCCTTCACTTGTAAAATAAAATATGGAACAGGCAGGGTTCACATTCTCTCTGGGAATCTCGGAGTTAAACGATGACCCAGTTTTTATCCAGGAACAAGCGACAGTTCGGATAGGCACTGATCAGACAGTTGGCTGAAGGCTTTGTGTATCACTGAGTTCTCATTTCATTCCACTGCAGATGGAAGAATATTCACCCTGGACCAGATGGCTTCAGTAGAAATCAAAAAACATATATTAAAAATACATTGCCTGACACCCTCAGATAGAATATTAAGATGAAGAAAGTAGCATCCTCAGTGAACTCTTTCACCAATCATTATTAATCCCACCCCCTTTTCATCTACACTCCTTATTTGCAAATTTCCCCAAGGCCTAATTTCACAGCAGAAAAAGAATACATCACCACCATCCCCCACTATAAACACACACACACACACACACACACAACGCTGTATACGTCACTCAGCACTGGAGCACTCGGTGATGATGCTTATTCGTTTCCCCTCTCCCATCAATATCTAGGTAATACTGTGTTGCCCAAATGCATGGATCCTTATCAGGACACATGTGCTTCAGGGTCAAGTGGTTCCATATTGACTCGTCAAAGTAATGGCAATATATGTGCTGATATGAAACCTATTACATAATGCAGTAGACTTAGTTTTTTATGCTATGCAACTTATTGTCTGATAATTAAAAATAAATAAATTATGAGAACATTCTATAGTGGGGGGCAGTGTGGCTCAGTGGTTTAGGTTCTGGGATACTGATCAAAAGATCAGGGTTCAAGCACCGATACCTCCAAGCTGCCCCTTTTGGGCCCTTGACCAAGGCCATTAACCCATAACTGCTTAGTTGAATACAAGAAGAAAATGTAGGCTGTTCTGGATAAGATCGTCCGCCCGATGTCAGAAATGTAAAGGTTTAAACACTTAGACACGTAAAGGCAGTTTTTTTCAACTGTGTATAACTGTGTGTGTTTGTATTGTGCCATCCAAAATCAGCATAATGTTCCCCAAAAAAGCACCACAACATAAAAATTAACACTGACAAGGGTATCACCATGTCTGAGGGTTTTTTTTTCATGCCTGTAAGGGTGGGTGTGGTGAGCTTAGACAATATGAATAACCTCCATGGCTCCCTCACCCATGTCATTTTTCTAAAACACAGATTCTTCAGAACAAAAAAACAGAAATAAACTTGTAAAACCATTTTACCCCAATACCTGTGCAGAAAAGGCGTAGCTGTAATAATAATAATAATAATAATAAATAGAAATACACCCAGAAAGCACAGACCTCTGCCAAGGCTGTTCACTATCCCCCTTACAGTATTGTAAGAAATGCAGCATTTTTATATATGCAACATTTGCTTATTATTTGAGCCCTACAACAGAAACACGCAGACATTTATATGATTGCACTGTGTATAGAGCCTGTCTGAAATAAGAGGCCTTGTGCTTGGATGAGGAACTATCAATAATTAGATTATTTTAGTGATAATTGCCCTAAAAGTTGTATAGAAAGGTAAAGGAATGAGATTACACCATCGAATACAAGCCTGAAAGTTACAGTTCGATATGGTCCGGACGTCATCCGCGCTAAAAAAAAATCTGAAAATTCCCTGCATCCAGTCAATAATCTGGATCACTGCCAAATTTTTATCAATTGTTCCTTCTATCATTTCTGACTTATCCTGAAAATTTCATCAAAATCCGTTCATAAGTTTTTGAGTAATCTTGCAAACATACAGACAAACAAACACTGGTCGTCCTAGGTGGAGGTAATAATAATAATAATAATAATATTTTACGTATTGCTTTTAGCATATCCACCTCACACCAAATTCAACTTTAATTTGTCACATACAAATTATACACAGTACAATATGTAGTGAAATGCTTTGCATAAACGCTTAATGCAAGAAGGTCCTGAGTTTGAATCCTGGGCTCGTTTGTTTACATGTTCTCCTCTTGCTTGGGTGGGTTTCCTCCGGGTACTCCAGTTTCCTCCCACAGTCCAAAAACATGCACATTAAATACATTGCTCTAAATTGTCCCTAGGTGTGGATGTGAGTGTGAGGTTGCCCTGTGATGGTCTAGCAAGCTGTTCAAGGTGTACCCCGCCATCACCCTGTGTAGGCTGAGATAGACTCCAGTCTCCCCGTGAACCGAACAGGATTAAGCGGCTTGGCAATAATTGAGTGAATGGGTTTTCTTGCCTTGGCCACGCCCACCACACGTCAGCACACCTGGATGATTAAAGAGAACGGTTCTGTAGCCGACACCGGATATGGCGCAGAGCCCATAACGGGGCTGAACAGGACTCAGTGCTAACAGCCCATAACCTGCTAATCCTATTGTGCTTCCATTGGCCAGTAACACCATAAAATCTCTCAGTACTATTATAGCTACTGTACTAACAGACAGACAGCGTTTTACTGTTATATTTGGACCTGTGTGAGCCCACAGCCCCTCAAGGGTTAACTTTATATGACTATAAACATGTTTAAAACAGTTTTCTTCAACAGAAGGGACAAAATATCCATTCGGGTGTGGGAAAGTACAGGCATTTGTATAATTAATTAAAAAAAACAACACTTGTTTAGGAGTATTTCTCCTTCAGCCGTCCATAAGAGCACCAGACCCCCCTCACACCAAAATCACGCTCCCAAACACACACCGGCTCCGTCCGACCCCGACGGGATTCGAGTTTCACCCACAGCTCGCGCAGACTCACCTGGAGTGTTGAAGAGACAAGTCCCACCTTCACCTGCTTCACCTGCTTCACCTGAAACCCCGCAGCTACCCCGCAGCTGCCCCCCGGAGCCGTGCGCAAAGATTTTCACGTGGAAGTCGTTCCGTTTATCCAGTTTGGGAATAATTACAGGCTCCGAAATCCGCGCGCGCGTCCCAGGTTTTACCCCAAATTCCTCCGTGGGGGAGTTAAAATAAACTTCAAAACTTCTCTGTTTAAAAAAGAAAAAGCCCCACAGTAGTCCTGCTCGCTCAGCTCTTCGTGTTTAAACCCAGAGCCTGGAAAAGGGTTTCTTACAAACATGCGAGGTAACAAGACGCTGCTTTCTCTTTGCGTTAACGCAGGTCTCACATGCATGCAGCCGGTGAAGCAGGAGGAGCACGAGCGCGCGCGCGCACACAGTTTCATAGGAACAATCACCTCCGAGGGGCTGCCCCAATGCTAAGAAATTCTTAAAACGGCAAGCGCTTCAGCTACACTGACGAGAGGTACATTAGTGGGCCCCACCTGAAAGACTCAATGGAAACTCAATGCGTTTCTTAAAGTGGTAACAGATGAGGCTGTAAAGAATAACCTGACACAATAAAAAAGGAAATAAGGTTGGGTTTTTTTGTTTGTTTTTAAGGAAATTAACTATTTGAGAGCAAATGTGACCCAGTCTGGCAAAATGAGTCACAGTGACCAAAAAATCCAAAATTGAGTTAGCCATACCATTTAAAAGCTTAGAGTCTCCTCTTTTAAATGGTATGGCTAACTCAATTTTGAATTTTTTGGTCACTGTGACTCATTTTGCCAGACTGGGTCACAAATATGAAATTGAAAAATGAAATAAACAAACAGAAAAATTGTATAAAAATAAGACCTCTTACTTAAAATATTTTAAATATTATCCCCTCCTCAGTCTGGGACTCTCAATCTCACACACAGGCTTATTAATTATGATGCAACCTTGATGAATTAGTGTACTAATTTTAAGGAATAAATTCAGCCCACCCAGGTCTCACTTCCCATAGCTTCCCAAAAGAGAGCAGACATCCGCATCCACATCCACACCCACCTTCACACACACACACACACACACACACACACACACACACACACACACACACTAAACATCTCAAGACATTAATTAGAGGAAGTAGTAAAAAAAAGAAGAAGAAGAAGAAGTGTGAGCACGAGGGTAGAGGTGGTAGAATGAATACAGTTTCTTTCACTTATTTTCACTCCATCTTTAGTTTACACTGAGTGTCATGGGGCTGGGTTTCATATAAAGTGGATTGGGGGTGGGTTAAAGTTGTCTGAATGAGGTGGCCTGTCTGCCGGGCCTGCAAAACAGCATTCATTAGGCACCACCAAACACTACTGCATTCATATAGCTAGGGTTACACATGCACACACACACACACACACACACACACACACACACAAAACAACACTTCCACTCCCATTCACATACACACCTTTTCATATGGCCATTGACAGCATAGAGAAGAAATGCAATAACATCATGGAACAACTGAAATGTTTTGCTGTCATATTACATTAAATTAAAGGAAACCCAGTTGTGCTATTTGCCAAACAGCTTAATCCTATTAGATTCAAGGGGAGGCTGAGCCCATCTCAGCTGACACTGGGCGAAGTCAGGGTGCACCCTGAAAGGCTGGCCAGAGCATCACAGGGCCAACACACTACCATTCACACCCACACTTTGCAGAGTCAGCTTAATGTGCATGTTTTTGGACTGTGGGAGGAAACCTGGAGGAAACCCATGCAAGCATGGGGAGAAAATGCAAACTGCACACAGAAACGTCCAAGCAAGGGACTCAAACCCAGGACCTTCTTGTTGTAAGGCAGACATGTTAACCACTACACCACTACACCACTGTGCTGCCATTATACTATTTATCCTAAATGAGAGGGGAATGTAGTAGAATTTAAGCTCTTTTTATTTTATTATGAAAACAATCTCAGTATTAACCAGTGCTGAACACTGGTTTGACAAGGTTATACCCCAGCCATCAGGATCAGGATTACATGGCAAATCATATTTAAATCCAGGCATCCCAAAAAAGAAAACGTGTGGTCAAAGCAAATGAAGCAGGGTAATTCAAATTACACCATCTATATCCTGATGGGGACCCGACAGGGAAAATACAAAGAAATTCTACAGGAAGAAATATATAAATATTCTTAGCATATTTTTTCCATTCTGGTTCTTTAGAACCCTTTCACTGCGCAGGATAATGCATTTTCCTGGCACTCATAATACGTGATTCAACTAATTGTCTATAAACACAACCTTCTGAAGATAAATGGGTGTGAAAACACAGGAACATATTCAAATTTGCCATGTGGGTTGTAGGGATGTGTCGGTCAAGAATGAGTTGACTCTACCTGTATGAGATACACATATTTACATGAAAGATGGAAGCTGACTCCCGTCTGAGAACTGATGCTTGAAAATTAATATAGATAAATGAGGAATCAGTCTTAATTTATATCTACCCAAAGATAATCTTCTGATGCTTCACTGTTACTGATTGATATTGCAGTAATTAATGAATTATTAATTATATATGGCACATTGTGTTTCATTTTGAGTGTAATTTGTTTGTAATGATTTATGTTTCTATTGATACCTCCGTCAATAAAAGATATTTTATACTCGGTTTGTGTGTTAGTTTGTTAGTAGGATTTGTCTGTTATGTTTTTTTTCATGAAATTTCTCCCAGGGTGGAGCTTTGGGAAAAGAAGACTTTGGGTTTTGTAGATGATCTGGATCAAAGAATAATTCTTTAACATGGTGTGATAGTACAATTATTGACATGTTGGTTCATATGGCAGATTGCTGGCCTTGGCAGAGGTTTGCCCTCTCCAAGTACTCTTGTACTAGTATATATATATATATATATATATATATATATAGTGTTCGGGGCAGTGGTGGCCTGGTGGTAAGGTGCTGGATTACTGATCCCAAGGTTGGAGGTTCAAGCCCCACTATCAAAGGGCTCTCACTGCTGCCCCCCCAGTGCAGCTAACTGGGTTATCAACTGCCGGCCATGTCTCTTACTGTCTACGGTAAGAGGCATGTAAAAGAACCATTGCTGATTTTCGTCAAGAGTAGCTGCATAGCCGTCATCGTGTTTTTGCCCTGCGATGGCCTGGCGAGCTGTCCGGGGTGTACTCTGCCCTCGCCCAGAGTCGGCTGAGATGGGCACCAGCCTCCCCGCAACCCTAAGTAGGAATAAGCGGTTCAGAAAATGACATGACATATAGTGTTCGATGTTTAACATTAATGTTTTACACCAAATATAATGTAAAATAAAGGTGTTCTGAAATTTGTAAGGTTTAGTATATTTACATGGCATAATTTAAACTAGTATATATACTTGACAGGAGTCCTATTGGTTTACTCTGATTGGTTATCTGCCTTGGGATAACTGATATTATCCAGCTCATCATACTCTGGATAATGCTTGAATCAAAACATGACCAAACTAAAAAAAAACTAATTGCTTGCCAATATCACTGATTCTGAATTTTTAGAAATGCAATACCAATCTATATTTAGTTTGCTTTTCTTATGTTCCCATGTAGCATACACAAAAAAAATTATTGATATACGTGAATACTGTAGGCGGGGGGTGGCAGTGACAGCCCATTGATAGTGGGGCTTGAACCCCCGACCTTTAGATTAGTAATCCAGCACCCTACCCCCGGGCCACCACTGAATTAAGTTATATAATATTACAACAAACATAGAAAAATACACATAACAAACAACTCATAGGTCAAAGATTAAAGTATATTTTTGTTCATCAGAATAATAATCAACATACATGTGCTAAAGGTGAGGTGGATGCTACATAATCTAGAGGTATCTTTTAAAAAATCATAATGGATGCAGGTGATCTTTGAGTGCACACATGAAATAAGCATATACTAAACAGAAACATAAAGAAAAGCAAACAAAAACAAGATTTTTATTGTTTATTTTTACATACTTTAAACATGACACAGGCAGGTGAGATGAAGGCAGTGCTAAGCGTCTGTTTAGTCCACCCAGTCAGAGTTTACAACATACCTGTACTACATATCTGTTCTACTTTAGTACGTGCTCCATAACGAAGTTTGGTCTACTTTTCTACTTTTTTTAAAGCATGATAATGACGACAAGGAATGTTGTAAGTGACCCTGACACACTGTGAGTGTCTGTAGCATTATCCATTCAAGATAATATTGTTTCTTAGCCTGAGATAGTGGACCAATCAGATCATGCCATTGGGGTGTAGTATATACTAATAATGTTAGTATATACTATATACTATACGTATATACACGTAGCTACTTACAAATTGCGATTGGATAAACTAAAGCTCAGCAAACTTTACGAAAACCTCTTTGTATGTGTATCAAGTGCACATAAAACATTTTCAAACTTATTTAGTTAAGAACTTCTTTCAAACTGCAAACAATCCCGTTGATAAATTACCACGCTGAAGTGATGTTCTGACAGTAAGATTTGTTAAATGGCTCTACCTAGAGGCAAAATAAAGTCATTGCAGTTGGCTGTGCAGCGTTTAAAGTAGTCCTGCCAAAATTTTGACTCGGTTTCAGTTACCAACAGTTATCTAAATATGCTATAAATGTCCAAAATACTTTAACATATTTGTTAAATAGCCTTTTAGCCTGCAATCAAAAGGATTATAGATATGGATTTAGTGGGAAATGGAACAAATGGAAATGGATTGCAACTTTCAACAGTTTTCAAAGATTGAGATCATGTTGCAAATCCATAACAAACTAAATATATGAACACAATTCATGTCTTGTTTCTTTTGTAGACCCAGTGTCCATCTATATGAATGACTATGTGTTGTTTGATAACACCATTCATGATATTAAGGGTATTTTCTTCAGACATCTGTGACTCTCTCTGTTAGTGTGGATAATTTCATGCAATCATCTTTACACGTTTCATTAGAACATCACCAGATCAAAATGCAGGTTCATGATTCACTGGTGAACATCACTTTTTTATGACTGCATCTGTGCTCCATGACTTGTTTCTCTTTAACCAGCTGTAACCCTGTTTTCTTTGTTTTATTGTTAAGGTCCCTTCACACAAAATCAGAATCTTCAGACAAATACTGGTGTAAAATCACACAGGTCATTAAACTCATGTGTATTTATTAGTCTATTAACTGATTTAGTGCTTGATTTGATTTAGGGTGATTTAGGAAGTCCCCTTGAAGCTCCTGGATAAAGTTAAAAATGTCTTTTGGTTATACATTTCTTTTTTTTTTACAATTAAAATATACACCTGTACAGTGTCTTTTCTTTGAGCACCTCGTAGAGGAATGTTTTTTTAATAACAAAATGATACAGCACTTGTTTTATGTTTTTTTTAAGCAGAGCAACCAAACAGGTACAATAACTATCAGTACTTAAATACTAAAGCCAATGTCTTAGACTTAGACTTAGCTTTACTATCATTCAGATATACAGGTATATACAGAATCATTCAGATTGAGTGTTACAACAGACTCTTCATTTTAAAACAACCTTAGCAAATTTTAGAGCAACTTTTTTAGAGTAATTTTTTGTTCAGGCTTGTTGGCAGCTTCTGAACGTTGCTGTGTGACTGTTAACACCTGTAGCAGTGCTGGTTGCATGACGGCAGTGAAACCTGTAGCCATTTCACACTGAGGCTCTGGAATTGGCTCAAAACAATCTTCAGTAAAATGGTCTCTATTAATAACAAAATGAATGCTGGGAGTTTTCCAGTCCGCCCATGCTCATTTAACTCTCCTAATCCATCCATCACACAATTTTGCTGGGTCAGTCGGTCGGGTTAGGGGAAACACCTAAAAGAATCTACCACATGGTTCTGTGTGTACACTGTGTAATCATTCAGGTTTACAGGTTTCCTCCAGCATAATCATTTCCCATAAATCACTGCACAATCACATTACATACTTTAGTAATATGCTATGCTCTGTGTATCAGCCCTTAGGATGAACCAGTGGAGAGTCTCTAACAGGTGTTTGTGTGTTTATTCAACTGAAGTCTTTTAAACATTGTGAAAACTATATAAAAAATACACTTTTTGTTTGCTGCTTCCTAAACAAATATGTCAACAAACATGAATTTACAGCACAATACTTTAACCCAAAATCTATGCATTAGTGAATATATAAGCACAAAGCTTAAACCTTACAGAATAAAATAATAATCACTCAAACAGTTTAATTTTAACACAAATCTCTTTCTAATGCAAAGCTCCTCGGAGCTCCTGTTCACATGAGATAAACACAACAGAATACATTCTCTGTGTTTATAACTGTTGATATAATTCATAACTTACAGTGGTAATATAAACAAAAGAGGCGGAAACATTGATGAAAATGCCTGAACAACTAACTGCTGATTCTGGTGTGCTGCATCCCTCGTGAGCGCCTTGGAACAACAATAACAACAGGTGTAATGACGTCACTCGGCGGCACACTTGCCGGGCTGAGCCAATCTGGTCCCTGAATCCACTGCTAGCCAGGGCCTTTATTCCATCTAGCGAGCCTGGCTGGCTGCCAGTATGACGTCAGCCATTCTTTGAGTGAGGCACTGAGGATCTCAACAGGTGTTTACTGTTTTCAATAAACTGGCCAATCGCTGAAAAAAAAATTGTAGAGCTATCTAGGTGGGCCTTTTAGCAGAATCTGGGCGGTTCATTCGGCGGCATGCTTCATAATAGCAGACAGCAAGGAGGTCCTGGGTTAGAGTCCCGGCATGACAAGGGTGGTTCTGTGTGGAGATTGAATGTTCTCCCTGTGTTTGCGTGGGTTTCCTCCAGGTACTCCAGTTTCATCTCACAGCCCAAAGACATGCAAATTAGGCTAATTGGCTGTGAGAGTGATTGTAAATGGTTGTGTGTGTGAGTTTTGGCCATACAATGGACTGGTAAGCTGTCCAGGATGTACCCTACTTTTACTCAGAGTCGGCTGAGATGTTCTCCAGCATCCTTGCTACCCTAATAGGATTAACCGGCTTGGCTAATTCACTCATTCACTCACTCTTTTACTTATTTGCTGAAACACTTAATCCTACTGGGTTGCGGGGAGGCTGGAGCCTATCTCAGCCGAAACTAGGCAAAAGCGGGAAACACCCTGAACACTAGACCATCACAGGAGCACATAACCATTTACAATCACACTCACACCTAGGTGCAATTTGCAGTGTACTACATATTTGTCCTTCCTTTTTATTAAAAGGTATCTGTGTTAACCTTTTTCAGAAATCTATTGTCCATACTGCCAGTGATTCACTTCAATGGTTTTCAGGGTTTGTCCCCCTGTGTGTGTGTGTGTGTGTGTGCATGTGTGTGTGAGTGTATGTGTGTGTGTGTGTGTGTGTGTGTGTGTGTGTGTGTGTGTGTGTGTGTGTGTGTGGGTGTATGTGTGCGTGGGGGGTGTTAGAGGAGTATAAACACATAAACACACAATTAGAAAAACTTAAATGTACTATAGTGTACTATTAGCTCCTGTTTATTTAGTACTTGTTTCTGGACGGACAGTGAATTTTAAAAATGCCTTAAATGTCCTGTATTGCATGAAAACAATAAAAAACCCTCTATAATTTCTGTTCTTTGAGGAGATTGTGAGCAGCTTTGTAGATTTCACAAGCTTTCTAGAGCCTCCTCTAGGTTTGTTGTGTAACAACATGTCTCAGCGTGAAAAAGATTGGTACTGCTGTGAAACGTCGGGGGCCTGCTTGGATTTAGCCTTTTCTATTGATGATGCCTCATGGTGCCCATAGGTAAGTGTTTGACGACGTGCACCTGACCAGGTCATTTAGCAGCAGCAGTTGAAATCTCCAGGTTCCTGTTGTGGAGGAGAATCTTCTAGCCTGCAGACCGCTGGTTATGGTGCCTTTCTGTCTCTTGTAGCCTTGACTGAAAGATATTTTGTATGACCATGTTAATACAGCCCATGGATTTGATTGTTTTAAAGGTGATTTTTGGTTTGAGAGCGTGGTGGAATGTTGCGGGAGAGGCATAATAATTTGCTCATTAGTTAAATGCATGAGTGTGCAGGTGTTGCTGTTAAGTTGAGGGTATGTGGGTGGCAGCGTGATGCAGTGTACGTGGGATTGGCACGACTGCCTCACAGCAAGACGGTCCCGGGTTTAATTTCTGGGCTAAGGCATTTCTTTGTGGAGTTTGCATGTTCTACCCCATGCTTGAGTGGGTTTCCTCCGGGTACTCTGGTTTCCTCTGACAGTCCAAAAACATGCACATTTGGCTAACTGGCTCTTCCCTGGATGTGAAAGTGAGAGTGAATGATTGTGTGTGTGTGTGTGTGTGTGTGTGTGTGTGTGTGTGTGTGTGTGTGTGTGTGTGTGTGTGTGTGTGACTCTAATAATAAAATGTTCAAATGTTAAAGTAATTTTAAATATAGAATTAAAAAAGGTCACGAGGTAAAGGGTTGGGGTTGTAAAAAATGCAGAAGGGCAGAAAAGACCCATTGCTATCCTCAATTTTACTGCTCTGTTCCAAACACTAGAAGGAGCTCTTCAATAACTCGCATGGGTTAGAGAAATACAGAACTATTCCTAAACAATGGTATTTTATTAACCTAGCCATTGACATCTCTTTCCACATGGTTATACAGATGTCTGGATTTCTTTATCTCCAAACTGGCAGGTCTTATGGGGTGTTCCTGAAATGCAGTGGTAAGTACCTACCAAAGGTGGTCCAAAGAAGGGCAACCAGTAAACCAGCTGCCTTTTGCCATTCTATTTGTATGTCCACTGATGTCATCCTTCGATTGTTGAGTGACATTCAAAGGAATTGATTACCCTCCTGGTTAGGGGAGAGCCATTTTTCTCCCTCTGCCTGTCTGTAACTTTGTTGTCCCTGATGTCTTTGTTCTTTGAATTCCTGTCATTCAGCGTTTGAGGATGGAAGTGACCTGACACTCAGATGATGCTTTACCACTATTGAGGCACAGCTGAGCATGCTAAAGTGAGCAAATTTTGGCCATTAGATTTCTTCTGATTAGCTCTTTGTTAAATTGGACATCTTAGACTGGCTGGTTAGCATTTAAAGCAATGCAGCATGTTATACTGGGCTGTATATATGATTTCATTTTAATTGTAATTTTTTTTGATGGTTATGAAGAGTTGTCATTTGAAATTCCTTCCATAAATATTAAATAATTCTAATTATTAAACCAGGTCCACAAGAATTTGACAGTGACACAATTTCATAATTGCTTATGTACATCACCTCAGTGGATGTGAAATAAAGCAGCCAAGTTTGAAGAGTAGAATCTCAGCTTTAAATAAAGGTGTTTAACAAAAGTCACATCCAACTTTTAGGAATTATAACCCTTTTTACATTGTTTCTCCATTTTCACAGGTTCAGCTTCTATTGGACAACTGACTGTTAAGACGTTTCATAGCCGACCTTGGCCCGTTTCTTTAATATTTTATGATAAATTGAGGATATGAAAGGTCTGTGTCACACCATGTGTAGCTTCAGTGATGAACAGAGACAAAGGTGCAGAACAGAAACTTCGTTTATTAAGGAACTGGGCACTCATATGCTTAAAAAAGACCAAAACTGAAATCTGAGTACAAGGCAAACCTAAAGACACTGGAGAACTAGGCTACACTCACTATGTCGAGGAATACTCACAAGTACACAGATCTGTAAACAGGGTTCTTATTGTGCTAGGAGCTTATTTATATAGTCCTATATATAACTAGATATCCGGCTTGATTTGGATGCTTCAACACTGCTTGCCGAGCCATCAGGGAAGTGTAGGTGTCCTGAAGTTCTCTTTGCTGTGGAGAAGGCAGCTCAAGCAGCGGCAATCACATGAGAAGATGGAAGGAGACTGTGTCATTCTGTAATTGATTACAACTGTAAAATTTGCATTCCTGTTCATGGGAAATCTTAATTTGTGGCCCCAAGAGGTGGGAATGTAATTGAAGGAGGCAATCATTAGTCTGAAAAAAAAAACACCTACCATAGGAATATCAGAAACTTTGGGAGTGGGCAAATCTACAATCTGGTACATTCTTAAAAAGAAGAAATGCACTAGCGAGCTCAGCAACACGAAAAGGCCTAGAAGACCATGGAAGACATCTAATTTGGATGATCACTGAATTCGTTCCTTAATGAAAAACAAACCATTAACAAGATCCATTCGAGTCGAGGACACTCTTAAGGAGGTACATTGAAAATTCAAGTCAATTACATTATTGAGGAGGTAGGCTTATGATTGTCAAAGTCTACAATCAGGAGACACCTTCAGGAATGTAAATACAGAGGGTTTATCCCAAGATACAAACCACTGATAATGCTTGGTAATAAGAAGACAAAGTCCAGATTTTGCTAGAAAGCCTGCTGAGTTCTGGAACATGATCATTTGGACAGATGAAATCAAGATTGACTTGTACCAGAATGATGGGGAGAAAAGAAAATGGAGGAAGAAAGGAGGGGTTTTTCAAAGTATACAATGCCAGCAATGGTGGACAATAACACATTTGGCTACCCCTTAGCAAAAAGTAGTTTATTCAAGTGTACTACAAGTATACTAATTTTATACTAAAACTGACACAGTATACTTGAAGTTTACTTATTATATACAATGTTTTATGTATTTCAGAATAGTATAGTGAAGAATACTTAGTTTATACTGAATAGTATAAAGAAAAGTCTAAGTACATCAATACTAATAGAATAAAATATTTTTCAAGTGTACTTCATAAAATAAACTTCAAGTATACTACTTTTTGCTTAAGGAACAAGTGGAACTGAGTCACTGGTGTATTAATGGGGCTGTTGATAGAAGAAGAAGGACGATCTGCTCAGATTTAGTCAAATGCTGCAAAACTGACAGAACAGAGTTTCAGAGTAAAGATAATGATCCAACCCATAGAGCAAAAGCAACCCAACAGCTTTGTTAGGCAAAACAAATTTGAATGTTTTTAAATATCCAATGCAGTCAACTTAATGAAGACAACTCTAAAAGCATGGGTACCCGCAAACAAACAGCAACAAAAAGCGACTACAGTAAAGACCTGGCAAAGTAACTAAAGGGAAGAAACTCAGCAGTTGGTGATGCACATGGGTTTCAGACTTCAGGTGGTCACTGACTACAAATGATTTGCATCCATGTATTAAAAATTATGCTTCTAATTTTATTGTTTATTGGGGCAGTGGTTGCTCAGTATTTAGGGCTGTCGGTTACTGATCTGAAGGTCGGGGTTTCAAGCCCCAGTACTGCCAAGCTTCCAGTGTTGGGCCCTTGGGCCTCATATGTATGAAAATGATAAATGTATGTCGCTTTGGATAAGGGTGTCTGCCAAATGCCATGAATGTAAATTGTTACAGCTTGTAGAGATTGTGAAAATGGAGGGACTGTGTAAAAATGAATGTTTCAATATAATTTCACTTTGTATTTGTTCGCTGTGTTGTACACAGACAAAAAATATAGGAAAATTGTATTACTGTTCAAATACAGGGCTGCATGATTGCATAGTCCACATCCACCTCACAGCAAGAATTCACTTCCTGGTCTTGGGTGTTTCTATGTGGAGTTTGCATGTTCTCCCCATGCTTGCGTGGATTTCCTCTGGGTACTCAGGTTTCCTCCTACAGTCCAAAGACATGCAGTTTAGGTTAACAGGCTGTTCAAAACTGACTTTAGGTGTGAAGGTGATTGTGTGTGTGTCGCACTGCGACGGTCTGGTGAACTGATCAGTGTGTACCCTGCCTTCGTTCAGTGTCGGCTGAGATAGGCACCGTCCTCCCTGCGACCCAAGTACTAGGATTAAGCGGCTTGACAAATGATTGAATAAATGATTGAATGTGTAAATACAAATTTGAAGGTGGGCTGAAAGCCTATTGTAATCCATCTCACCACCAGGATAAGAGCTTCTATACCAAGGGGATCCAATCAGATGGAAGAAGTGTATTGAAGAATAAACCACATGTGGTCATATCCGACCATTACATCATGGTCAGCCTATGGACCTTTCAGCCCGTCCTCGTACAAAAGGACCTGACTGCATGAATATTTTTCTGAAAAAGAAGAAAAAAACACTTTAAAATCTGTTATTAAATAAATTCTAAATCATGTAATTCATGGCATTCAAGTCCCTGTTAATAAACCTAGTTGATTCTAGAAATAAAGCTGAGATTTGCTTTGCAGCTGGCACTTTTGTACAGTTATAGAGCATTAATAAACAGTTCATAAGTGGAAATAAAGACTCCAGGAGCACTGGGCTACAGGAAAGGGTTGATCGGCTCAGCTGGATCAGCTAGAAGAAATCCCTCCCCTTTAAATGGGCTATGCCTTTAAGTCCGCCCGGCTCTGATGGTGTGTGTATGTATGTGTTTGATGGCTTGAGCTCAGGCTCTCTTGTCAATATCGCACTTTAAAAGATCAGATGTAATGCGATGGGATTCTGATCATGGATAAAACCCGAATCCTGATCCTGTGCTTCGCTGTTTTGGGATTTGGTGGAGGATGTGACGGTGAGTAAACGATTGTTTACTCCGGCGATATTTGGGTTCAGTGTTTATTTATTCACTCGCCGAGAATTTGGCATTAAAGCCACAACAACATGGCGCTGCTCGGCTCCAGAAGCTCTCGGTAGCTAAGTCGCTAGCAAACCAGGCTTCCTCTCCGTGTGGGAGTTTTTTCGGGAATTCTGAACATTTGTGGTTTGGGTTTTAAGTGTTAGTCGACGGTATTGTAGATATAATCTTCCTCAGTGCCTCAGACTGTGTGTGTATTTGAGGCTAGTTAGCTAGTTAGCACAGCTAACACCGAGCTCCATGTCATTTAAAGCTACTAAATGGAGTAATTGTTGACCTAACCTGCTATAGTCATTATACTAACCGCTTATTTTAATAACTAAACTGATTCATAAGGTTATTATCAAGTCACGAACAGGTTTCTATTCAGACTTGAGTTCCATGGCCTGGATAGCATATTTAAAATCTTTACTAAGTGAATTCAGGCCTTCCTGTATATTACAGGATGGAGCTATTAGTAATTTTTGGTTGTTAGTAATGATATTACATTTTAATTTCCGCATTAACGCCACTGAACTGTCATACAGTGATCTCGACAAAATAAAAGTCAAGATTTGTGTAAAAATCCCCTGGGTTAGGAACATAGGTTTGATTTGCTTGACCGTGATTGGACAGCTAGTGTGCTCATCTAGTTTCCCTTTAAAAAAACACACACTGAAGATGACACACTGGATTCCTTAGCCCTCCTTCCTGATATCTGGTGAACACATTATGTGTAGTAATGGAGCAGAGAGAGAGAGAGAGGTCTGAGGTCTGAGGTCTGCATGCTCACTGTGTTCTCCTGAGAAACAGGATCCACTTTGAGATGCTTACTAACATCCAGGCTGGACTGGGTTACAGCCTGTGATGAGGGCTCTGACTTTTACATGAGGGCAAATTCACAGGTGTGGAATATTTATTCTAAAAAAAAAAGACACATCCATCATAGGGGCAGAAATGGGCATGAACTCACACCCTCTCTCTCTCTCTCTCTCTCTCTCTCTCTCTCTCTACCGGCCTTTGCTGCAAATCTGAGCATCATCTTACACCCGTTCAATAATATACTCTCCCCCTGCACCTCCTCCCCTCTCTCGCTGTTGTCATGACTAAGAACATGTTGACGAAACCTATAGTGATCCTCCACCCTCTCTTTAGTGGATTCAACTTAAGGAAGAGGAAAGAAACCTTCACACAAGTGCAGCAGTGTACAATCTCTAACAGTTGTACATACGCTGGCACACAAATGTTTTCTCTCTCTCTCTCTCTCTGTCTCTGTCTCTCTCCCAGAACTCTGTATTGTTTTTTGTTGAGCTTGAGCTACAGATTTTGCCCAATCTTCTTATACATAGCCAGGATGACAGAAGGTTTGATTTGAATGATTTCTTATCATGCCTGTTTTACTGTAGATTGGGTATTACTGATGGAGTACAAAGCCGTACAAGGATCTGAAACATGCTGAAGATAATTAAATGGCGATATTCAGGGATAATGAGTACATTATGACAAATTCTTATATATACAACATGCATTTTTGTGGTTTTGGTTGAGTTTCAGTAACACACCCGAGAAGAGAGATAGATGTAAATGTTTTCATGTCTTGTCGGTATGCACAGTATCATCATTAAGACGCTTGGAGACTTTTCCAGGGATTGTGTGTAGTACGAATCGGACAGACGAAGATTTCTGGACGTGAGTCTGTAATGTTGTCTAAGCACATTTTTATATGATTTGGTTTGCATGCTCAATCTCTGTATATCTCCTTGAGATGTGATTGTCTTTATAATGTTAACCTGGTTGTCACATTAAGAATTCGTTGCATACTATATACATCTAATTTAATCAAAACTGATTTAGGATGGAGAGATTTGCAGTATGTGTGCAGTATCTCTGTATTGTAGTTTGTCTAAGTCTAAACTATGTAGATAAGATGTCATATTCTCTCATTAATTTGCTGAACTGCTTAATCCTGCTATTAGGTGTCGCAGGGAGCCTATCACAGCTGACTCTGGGTGAAGGTGGGTTACACCCTCATCAGCTCGCCACACCATCACAGGGCCAGCATGCACAACCATTCACACTCACTTAGGGGCAATTTGGAACAGCCAATTTGCCTATTGTGCATGTCTTTGGATTGTGGGAGGAAAACCGGGGTATCCAGAGGAAACCCACGCAAGCACAGGGAGAATGTGAAAACTCCACACAGAAACACCCATCGCTGAGCCAGGGACTTGTACCTAGGACTTTCTTGCTGTCTCAACAGTAGTTTTCACCTAGTGCACAGTGGATGTCTCTAAATTGAATAGTCCCTTGATGATCAGTTTTTAGGACTATTAAGTGACATCATTCTCGCCTACAGTGATTGTTAATTGTTCCATGTTGGAAACTGGTCAATACTTGCTTTTGTTTTCTTTTTTCCCCCCCACAGAATATAACAGAATCTCGACTGATGTAGTAGTAGTTGGCTCCTTCAGTCTCGAGAGACTATGGGCTGCATGTCTAGGGGTTATGTCTTGAGCAAGGTCTAACATGGCTGATCAGGCTGATGTGAGCGTGGCAGTCTTTTTTGGCTATTGGGGCGGATGAATGTGGAGACTGACTGTACGTTCTGACTGCAGGTTTTCCTATGTTGCCGTTTTTCTTTAAATTGCTGCCTGAGGAATTTTTCGAAGGGAACGTTCCTTCCCTCACTGCTCGCTTACAGGAGGTTCTTTCAGTGGTGACAGTTTCCTATGTGTGCAGGTTGATGCTGATGACTTTTAGGTCATGTTTGCACACATCCTTGTACCCATCAAATGGAATATATTGTATGTTATATAAGGTTACATTTCCTGCTTTTTTTTTTCTTCTTTTTTTTAACCTTCACATGAACAGTGTGGAAGGTACTGTGACCTGCCGAATTTCGTTGCGTAGGAAATTGTGTGTGTTTGTGTTGGTCTGTGTGCAGTCCAAGTGTGCATGCTCGGTCCTAGTAAGTTATTACTTTTAGCCTGAGCTATATTTGGTTCATGTTATTATTACTAGACATTTGAGAGCTTATGAAAATTGTACTAAAGTAAAGTAATATTACAACAATCATTACTTTTACACGGAAAGGAACTTTTCAATAGATTTAATGACGGGATTTAATTAGATCATTTGAAGTTCAGCTTTGTCTTCAAGTTAGAGCAGCGCAGTGTCCGAAGACTTAGAAGAGGTAAATTTTGAAATAGGAAATTAGAATTAATATTCTAATAATAATTTGTTATTAGTAGTATTAGCGTAAACATGTCAATCAGCTAACATAACGTAACCTAAGTTTAGGCCCTATTTAACAACAAGGATTCGACATTATATATGCCAGTTGGTGCCATGCGAAATGTCAGTGAACTCATGTGTCCGCTCCATCAGTCTTCTCTTTTTTTTCCAATAACGCTCGATTTGTAAAAAAAAAATAAAATAAAAAATTTGCTCATATGGTGGATTTAGATGAGAGTACTCTCCCAGAGTTGTTCTGGTAAAAAGTGTTACGTCACCACCCTATGTGAAAGTAATCTAAAGTGAAGTACTACTTTATGACAGTGATTGAAACTTCAGTAAGGGTTTTTACTCCCTTCATCATAACAATCTGGTGCATAAATCATTTGGGTCATGGCTGAGCTCTTCCATGTAAGTGCCATTTATGTAGTTTCTCTATGAGTAAAAGAGAACCGTCACTGGTTGTGAGACATCTGTATTCTCTCTGACATTGACATGGCTTATGTGGGGATTTCAGGAAAAAAAAAATCAGGAACACTACATTTGTAGAGAAAGTACAGGACTAACAATTCTGTGAGCGATGTTAAAAATATGTTCCTGAAAAAAAAAAACACGCATATAAAATGACCGCTATTACACTTCAACAGTGAAGGGCTTGTGATAAGAGGTTAGGAGACTGACATGACATAATGTCTCGCCAGTGTTTGTGTACAGTTTAATACAACTTTCCAACGCTAACAACTACACCGTCAACATTGTTTAGGTTACTAATGTTTGTGTCTTTACTGACTTTGTGAGCGACACATGATTCTGTTAAAAATATCTTAATCAGCTTTAAAACAATATATTTGAGCATATATAATTATATGGCATAGTGGTTAGCATGTAAGACTCACAGTAAGATAGTCCTGGGTTCGAGTCTCGGGCTCGGGAGTTCTCCTCATGATAGTATGGATTTCCTCCAGGTACTCTGGTTTCCTCCCACAGTCCAAAGACATGCACATTAGGTGAATTGGCTGTTCCAGATTGCACCTAATGTGAGTGTGAACAGCTGTGTGTGCGTTAGCCCTGCGATGGTCTGGCGAGCTGTACCTGTAGGATGTACCCTGCATTCGCCCAGTGTTGGCTGAGATAGGCTCCAGTCTTTCTGTGACCCTAATTAGGATTAAGCGTTTCGGCAAATGAGTGAGTGAGTGAATATATAGTTGAATCTTCATTGTAAAATTGAGGCCAATAGCTTTTGTTTTAACGATTTTATTAGCATTTGTTTGAAAAACAAGTTGCAGAATGATGATTTAATCGAGGCCAAAGTTATCATAAGCAAGTATAGGATTTTGATACATTCATACCATTTATTGACAGATTTGTGTTGGAGGTGTCAAAAAGTTCAGATTAAAATCATTGCCTGTGCAGTAGGATATATACACCGGGATTCATAAGCGCAAACACCTGAAATACTGAAAGAAATGCTGTTTAAAGCCATGCTCCTCCATGTTAACTTTGGCATTGATGATGTCATCATTCTGAGCTTCAGTTGTCAAATAAACACTCATAAAATCGTTAAAATAGCAGCTATCGGTTTAAGACTTTGCACACAGACAGATTTTATTACAGCGTTTTAACTGAGATTAACTTTCAACAAGTGCTGTCTTCTTCTTTAGTCTGTTTTCATTTTCTCCCAGGAACTGTTTGAAAATGTTATCTCTGGTGATCACGTATGTGCTACGTCTCGGCGCAGTAGATAAAGATTAGGTTAAAGACCAGGAACATTCCTCTAATTCCTGAGATTATAACAATAATACAATGCTCAGTTATTCCCCAGAGTGTGGGAGAAACTGAAGGGACGAAGGCATGCTTGTACATATGAAAACATTCCTTCCAACACGCACAGCCGAACAACCCAACTTCAGTTTTCATGCACACACATGTTCACAGAGAGACAGAATTATTGCATTTCTGATTAATGTTCAGAAAAGCAAACAGGCTAACAGTGTGTTGTGCCTGTTTCTGCAGACTAGAGTTTAAAGTTTTGAACTTTGCTGACAGAGCAGAGCCGGGAATAAGGGTGGTGACGCTGGTCAGGATGTGTGAGGAGAAACACACACACACACACACACATGCACACACAGGTGGACTTGAAAGTCTTATAGGCATCCAAGCAGCCTGTTTTGGAGTTAACTGTCTCTTAATTCGGCTTTGGAACACACATTGATGCTGGATTTACACTGGGGCCACAATCTCCACAATCTCCATGATTTGAGACAATTTTGATGAATGTGGGGGGGTCATTGGATTGAGTCATGATGATACTGAGGGAACTTGGTGGAATCGTGATGATCCTTTATTTATTTATTTGTTTGTTTGTTTGTTTTCCCAGTTTTTCTCCCTAATTTAGTCGTATCCAATTCCTACCTATCAAGTATTGCCTTCCCTATCACATGACCACCACCAACTGGGGAGGAGCGTAAACATGCACATGCAATACCCGCCACCCGTCTTTTTTTGAACTGCTGTGCATGCGTATTTTGGGGGGCGGTCTAACACACTCGGAGTTAGCTCCATCCGCCCCCTCGTACGAATGAGCTCACAGACGCCCAAGATTGGCTGCTGATCGCTGTGAGTGACAGGGAAGTGAGCGTATGCCATCCCTCCCTTCCGGATTTAAACTTGCGATCTCCGGGTCGATAGTCGCGCACCTTGTTGATGTGCCACTCAGGAGCCAGAATCATAATGATCTTGAGGGAACTTGGTGGATATGTGGTAATCTTCAGGGAACTTAGTGGAATCGTGATGATCTTGAGAGAACTTGGTGGAATCGTGAGGCCAAATCTCGAGAGAAAATGATAGAATGTGGGAATTGTAGTGGAGTGTAGCTTAACAGAGTGTAGCAGACCTTGATGCACCACTGCAGGGGTTCTTAATGAATTTGGAAACATGATTAGAAGTTTCATCTCTTGGATGCATGGTTCCTCTTTGGTGTGACCTCGCCTCCTTTTTATACCGCATTTGTGCTCCAAACGTGGCAATTTTGCTCAAGTCCTATCCAATAATCTTAGAAGATCTTAATAGAACTTGATGAACGTGAGAGATCTAAACATAACCAAACAGAACATGAGAGCATATCCTAATGTGCATAAGAAAACTTGAGGGAACTTGAGGGAACGTGATGACATTTGTGGCAGATCTTTAGTAGAATTATGTTGTTGTCTTTTGTTTTGCCTTTAAAGGCTGCATTTGTTATTAAAAAGGAGAAATGAATGTAAAGACCAGAGATTTGTCTATGGGAGAAAAGCAAGCCATTTTGATACTGAGGAAAGAGCCACTGCCCAAGCCTTAAGCCAAGTACAAGCATTTGGAATGTGCAGATAAAGAAAGAAACAACTGGTGTACCAACAACCCTCCATGGAACAGACCAGCCAAGGAAAACCACAGCAACTGCTGACAGAAGATTTGTGAAGAGCTGCAAAGAAAAACCTCAGAAAAACAGTCAGTTACATCACCACCATCCTCTCGCGGCACTGGTGAAGGTATCACGGTCCACCAGGCAAGAAGACTTTAAATACAGAAGTATAGAGACCACAAAACAAAATACAAAGACTTGGAAGACCACATTGGAATTCACAAAGAAATACAGAGATGTTCTGGAACCAAGAACAACGTCTACCAAGATGTGGAGAAAGAAAAGATCTGATGGTGATCCAGGCACGGAGGTGGTAGTGTCATGGCTTGGGTTGTCATGGCTGTTTCTGGACAGGCTCACTCATCTTTATTGATGATGTTACTCATGCTGATGAATTCAGAAGTTTACAGAAACATCCCGCTTTCCGATGTACAGATAAACACATCTAATTGTGATGAACTTCATCATGCAACAAGTCAATAAAAACACAAAACCCACCGCTAACACAACAAAGGACTTCATCAAGGAGGAAAAAGTGAAAGGTCTCAAACTGGCCAAGTTGTTCGCTAAACTGTAATACAAGTCAAGCATGAATTTCACCTGAAAGGGACACTGAAAAGAAAGCATCACAAAAGGTGTATTTAAAGTTGAGTAATTAGTCTCATAGAGGGGTTGTGTTATGCCTGTAGATGTATTCAGGGACTGTATTTAGGCAGCCATGGCCTAATGGTTATAGAAGCAGGTTTGGGACAGAAAGGTCGCTGGTTTGATAGGTCCCGAATTGACAGGAAATTGTGTGGTGGTTGGGGTCTCCTCCCCTTCCTCCACCTTCATGGCTGAAGTTCTCTTGAGCAAGGTACCTAACCCCCAACTGCTCTTGCTGGGATGGTAACTGGATGTACGTATTTCAAGAAAGAGATACTCACCCAAATACTAAGCAATATTTACTTTCATTATTTTATTATAGTAGTATATTAAATTTAATTGAATATATAGTAATAGCTTCAGTAGTACTTTAATAGCAAACAACAATTGGGGGATATGTGGGAATGTCCCTGTCCATCTGCTTACCATGGCAGCTTGTAAGCGCAACTCCTCTTAAACCACTTAGTGGATTTTATTAACACTTTACACAGTTATAGTGAACCACCTGAAGATGTGCATGAGGCAACATAATCCTGAACTGTTGTTTCAAAGGCAGTTTGATAATGTTGCAGGTGGAGGTATTCTGTATTGAGTTTACTCACAGTTCTAGTAGTTTTTGTTTTGTTTTTGAATGAGTGCTACTTTCTAGCTCGTTGTACAACAAAACCTAGAAAAATTTACTGTTGAGATATTTTCAAAAACCATCCCCACCTTCCTTCTTCATTCACATGTCATCCGTGGAAGCACTGAACAAAATTTGCCTTCTCTTTTCTTTTGTTTCAGGCCGCCCATGAGACGGCGGTTGTTATAACAACAGAATGACTATATGACACAGTAGAAGCAATGGATCAGTAGAAGAATTTAAAAGTAAATACTTAAATGAAATATCTTCACATTCTACAATTTAAGGTACATGGCCTGCAATGTTGGTGAATTGTGGATTATTTTATGGTGTCGAAAATGAAGAATCGCTAAGGGGAACAGATGATTCTGGGAAAGGTGAGCTGGCCCCTTTAAGACCTTTTGTTCTTATACTTTGGCTCACCTTAAAATTATGTGGGCTTCCACCAAAGATACAGTATTCTAAATTGTTTAGCACATCTAGATGTGAATATCAACAAATGAAATTGTTTAGATTTCAAACCAGTGTCTTCAGTGTATTAACAGATAGAATTGACTTTGCTGTTCCAAAAATTATGACTACAGTCAATTTAGAGTTTTAGTTTTTGAAAGTGTTGAAATAATAACAAGTCTATTATTTAAATTTTGAGACAGCCCCATATGCAGTAAGCTACAATGCCCTGTGTGTTCCTACACCCTCATTCATTCATTTTCTGAACTGTTTAATCCTTCCAAATTAAACATTTTTTTCAACACTTTTTTTGAGCATTTCCAACCTTACTCACAGCACATACCATTTGTCCAGACACGGCCTCCGTTGTGAATTGTTCCAGTGAGTGGCGGCTCCAAAACTAGCTTTTAGCCTAGCTTTGGCCTGGATGAGGAAAAAGAAATACAGCCAGCGCCATCTTCGCTGAAGGCAAATGCTTGCAATTCGGATTTTACAATTTCCGGGTAAGAAGGAGTTTGACATGACATATGCGGTGTGGAAAATAAAAGTCAAGTATTTCGGGAGCACTTGAAATCCTCGAGCCCACATCTTATGCCATCACCCGGAGCTTAAAGAACCAGAGCAGCAGCACGACCAACTCCTGACCAAAGCACACGCCATTACTTCACTAAACTCTAAACGAGCAAAGCGGTTCAGTACATCTACAAAACCAGCAGTCTAGTAATATAATTTTTTTCTTTCTTATAGAAGAGTTGTTCCTAGCTTATAGAAGAATGTAGTTACTCATGAAATTGGCTCCCTTTGTTTGTAATGGTTACAAATCAATCATCGGCTTGAATTGAGAATCAATTCTGAATCGAATCGTCACCCCAAAAATCAGAATCGAATTGAATCGTGAGTTGTTGTTAGATTCACATCCCTACTAATTAGGTTTACACGGAGGCTGGTGCCCATCTCAGCCGACTCTGGGCGAGGGCAATGTTCACCCTGGACAGCTCGCTAGGCCATCGCAGGGCAGAAACTAAACTAATGCAGCCTATTTTTTATGAAAGTCAGCAATGGTTCTTTTACATGCCTCTCACCACAGACAGTGAGAGACACTGCTTGCTTTTGATAACTCAGTTAGCTGCACTGAGGGGACAACCCATTAATAGTGGGGCTCGAACCCCCAACCTTAGGATCAACAATCCAGCACCCTACCACTGTGCCACCACCCTATGCATTCTTACACCTTTCTATTAAAGCTAACATCCATAGTTTGGAATGTACCAGCCTTCACTCCTCACATACATCACTGAGCCTCCCATGACTTTCTTGCTAGTTCACTGGTTGGCCTTAGACCAACTTTTATAGGTACTTACCACTGCATACTAGGAACACCCCACAAGTCCTGCTGTTTTGCAGATGAATAGACTCAGTCGTTTAGCCATCACAAACTAGCCTCTCAACAGATATCTTAATGTCTAATAAATTAAAAACCGGTGCTGGGTAGAAATAGTATACAGGACAAGCTTTGCTCTCCTGTGTCATAGAGAATTTAGAAAATGCCAAACAGTTGGATAGGGCTGCACTGTGGTATCGTGGTTATCACATCTGCCTCGCAGCAAGAAGGTTCTGCGTTCGAGTCCTGTAAGTTTGTATGTTTTCTCTGTGTTTGCATGGGTTTCCTCCGGGTACTCCGGTTTCCTGCCACAGTCAAAAGACATGCACATTACGCTAATTTGCTGTTCAAAATTGCCAGTAGGTGAGAGTGGGAGAGTGAGTGTTTTTGTGTGTGTGTGTGGTGTGTGTGTGTGTGTGTGTGTGGGCTCTGCAATGGAATGGCAGGCCTGTCCCGAGTGAACCCTGCCTTCATTCTGAGTCGGTTGGTATTGGCTCCATCCTTCAAGCAACCCTAGTAGGATTGTGGTTTTGATGAATGAATGAAGGAGTGGCTTGCCTTTTGTGAATACAGTGTTAACATCTGAAGCTGGATTATTTGTCTTCAACTTAATGTATGAATGTTATAAATATTCAAATAAGGAAATTCATTCAGATTGTATTGTGTATGTATGCATGCATGAATATATATTTGTTTGTGTGCGTGTGTGTTTGTGTTTGTGTGTGTGGGCGCGTGCATGCAGATTCCTGTGTACACTCAGTGTTGTCTTTCTCTCTTTCATGTCATGTGTCTGCCATTTTCTTCAAACACTCACTTTGTCTGCTCACACACGTCTACAGCAATCATAGCTGTTTGATACACCAGACAGCCCGTGGACCAGACCAGAAGAACTGTGTGTGTGTGTGTGTTTGTATATATGTGTGTGTGTATGTATGTTTATGTATGCTTATGTAAGAGGGATGGAGGGAGTATGAGTCTGACTGTGCTTGTAGGGAAATGCCAAAGTGTTTCTGTGTTTTTTGAGCATGAAAATGAAACGCTACAGTTATTTGGTGCATTGTGTGCAAGTGCCTGCATGTTTCAAAGCAACAGTGGCAGGAAGCTGTCAGGGATGTCGGGACTAGGGAGTGGAGTGTGTATAAGTTTTTATAGTGATTTGACACTTCTACAGTCGTATGACCGAGTGATACAGTTACAGCAATGTGATGTGCAACAACTGAGAGTGAAACAGAAATTGTTTACTTGCTTTACATTAACTTTACTGTGAACAGCACATACACTAACACACACAGATGAGTGTGTGAGAACAGACCTCTTAAATTTTGTATTTCCAGCCAAATTAATTAAGGGTCTCTTAAAATTGTTCTTTTTAATGAGGATATGAGCTCTGATTTGTGACTGTGCAATATATGCACCTTATTATTATTATTTCTATTATTATTTTTATAATTTCTATTATTATTTTTATTATTATTATTATTTTTATTATTATTATTATTATTATTATTATTATTATTATTATTATTTGTAGTTTGCATGTTCTCCCCATGCTTGCATGGGTTTCCTCTGGGTACTCCTGTTTTCTCCCACAGTCTAAAGACATGCAAATTAGGCTATTTGGCTGTTCTAAATTGCCCCTAGGTGTGAGAGTGGCCCTGCGATGGTCTAGGGAGATATCCAAGGTGTATCTTGCTTTTGCCCAATGTTGCGAAATAGGCACCAACCCCTCCGCAACCTTGTAGGATTAAGCGTTTTGGCAAATGAGTGAGTGATGATGATGATTTTGCTTAGATTGGATCGGTCCTGCTTGATGGTTTATATTCATAATGTAGTTGACCCATATCTATCTTTAAGAAGGTACTAAATACTTACATGTGTCTTGAACCATAAACTCAAATATGTAACTCTACTGTGAGGTAAAACATCAATGCTGGTGGTAATCAGGTAAAAATAACTATTTTTATAAAACAATTCTGTATTTTATGGGTTGAAAATGGCTCAAAACACTATCTACTGGTTCAAACCATTCTGAACCATCCAAAGTTCATGCTGTTGAAGGGTTGACCTTTTTCTACTTCTCTGGAATCTCTATGTAATGAAGTGTAAGAATGGTGATGCCCTCCTTCCAGAGATGGGTGTCAGTCTGTGAAATTATGCTTATTTGTAGTTGTAAGCTGATTAAGACAATATGTGTTTCGTGGGGAGTTTTTTAAATGTAAGTTAATTGAATTGAGTCCACACCCAACTGGACTCACCCCACCAGATAAATTCGCACTAAGAAGCAGTTATTGAATGAGGCAATTAACAACCTCCGTGGCCGAATAATTCTCCTTATCATAAAAAGCCAAATTCTAATAGTCATATCATTGGTTCAAAAATTTTTCATAGTAGACAGTCATGTTACTATGTTCCTAGCTAGCTAGTTAACATCAAAAAACTTTATGAAGATGGTATGCTATACAGCTAGCACAATTTATGATTTATTCTAGGCATGAAAAGCAGCAATATATGACATTAAAATAACAGTAAAAACCTATTTTTTTTTATTTTATTTTCAAGAATTTAACATTTTTTGCACCAAACACAACTTTCTCTGCTTTTGGCAAGGAACAGGAAGTCTTCAGAGCAAGCAGCCATTATCTCACTGCGTGTGTTCGAGACAAGGGGGAGAGGAGAAACATAGCTCTGCGGCAGACGGCTCTGTCATGTCTGAAGCACTGTGACCCTGAGCTATAAAGTTTGTTTAATTTTCTCATCTTTTATGCTGCTGTAAGCCTCTATCACTATCTCTATGTTTACAACAGCATAAATATTGAGAAAATAAAATGAAGTTTACAGCTCAGGGCCGCAGTGCCTTCGGAGTCTGTTGTGGGGTGCAGCCTTCCTATCTTACGATATCTATAAGGAGGATTAACATTCACAAACTATAACTGTACAGCTTATCCTGACATCAGTGATGGATAAATTGGCTCACTGAAGAATACCAAAATTTCACCGGTGGATTTTCACTAATCAGAAATCAGAATATAATTGCATAAGTTCCAATGTATTCATTATTGCCATTATTGAGTGGCATGAACACATATAGACCAGTTATATGATCACACACAGTCTTTTTAACAGATGATGACTTTTCCGTGTATAGTGTGTTGCTTCGTATTTTCTAACAAATGAAATCACAGAGAATTAGGAACATGATCCGAACGTAACAGGGTTTAAAGTATGTAGTTACTTTGTGCCTCTGTTTAAATAAATTTAAGACAGGCCAAATGTTCCAAGCTGCACCATTCTGTCAAAGAAGAAAGATGACATCTTTTTTTTTTCATAACCACAACACGGGTGTTTTAGATTTGGCACTAGATTTTGCAGTCTGGCCAAGGAACATAACAGTACTGTCTGGGCAGGTGGTTTAACTTGGTGCTTGTTCAGAAAACATGCTCATGTTCTGACATGGTTTGATGTGTACCCACTGTATATTTGTCTTCCTGTTAAAACTGTCTTTGTTCTATATCATTTTGCTCCTGAACAACATTTACACTAATGACAATAAATACTGAGGGCGTTTCCTGAATATCTGCTGTCTTTTTGCCTCTGATTCCCTTCCATAATTCTACCAAAGTTTGGTACTAACACACGCTGTTTGAATTTTTATTTCTTTATTTTTTTCAGTATTTTGATATACTGTATTAATTCCACAAGAATTTGCATTTACCCCTCCAATGTGAAAACACAAAGGTAAACAGTGAGCATACACACACTCAGAGCACTGGGCAGCCACATTACGGTGCCCGGAGAGCAGTTCAGGGTTAGGTAACTTGCTCAAGGGCACTTCAGCTGTGAAGGTGGAGGAGGGGAAGGTGCTGCCCCACCACCGCCACTGATTTCTTCTGATGGTTAAGGAATCCCAACCCTTCCTCTCTAACCATTAGTCCATGTCTGCTCCAGTAAGGTTACAAGTGTTACATGTAGGATGTTAAATGTTGTACAGATAAACACAGAAAAATAGGAACAGTGTAAACGTATTTGTTGAGGTCTACAGCCACAATGAGTCATTTTAATTCTCAAAAACTGAAGAGGAAATAGTTTTTTTTGTGGCAGTTATGCAGCAAAACCAAACTGAAACACTTTCATTTTTTGATCTGATGTGCCATCTTTATGAAGGCTTTCATTTTAACACAGCCACGTACGTTCCAAGTACCATTAGCGCCTCTCAGCTCAGCTTTGAATGTGTTCAGTGGATAAAAAACGTCCCCAAATGTCAAGTAGTGATTGAAAGCTGAAGTCTGTACTGTCTGTTCTGAGTTTGTGAGCAGCACTGTAAATTTTTAAAAGCGTTTTCACAAGTCTGTGTCTCCCCCGTTCTCTCTTCTAGGTCTGTTGTGTAATTGCACCACGTCTCAGTGTGAAAAGGATGGCTACCGCTGTGAGACGACGGGGGCCTGCATGGCTTCAACCTCCCTTATTGACGGCCAGGAGCAGCATGTTCGAATCTGTATCGATAAAGAGAAGCTGGTTCCTCCTGGACAACCCTTCTTCTGCCTGAGCGCTGAGGGGCTACTCAACATCCACTGCTGCTACACAGACTACTGCAACAGTCTTGACCTCAAGGTGCCCATAGGTAAGTGTCCTGGGTTCAAGCTCACCCTTCGGTCCTGATGTCCATATGTCACAAATAAAACTTCATGGGGTATATTCTTATAGGAAAATAATTAACAGTGGGGTGGTGTGATGTTCCCACCCCAAAATGAATCAGTTTGTAATAACGACATGTCCCTAACATTATTCCTGTTACACCACAGCGATTTGCTAACACTGATTTATATGTCAGGGTCAGAGGCATTATGCTTTCGGGTTGTCCGTCCTTCTGTCCATCTGGGCCACTGTTATGAACCTGATATACCAAGAATGCTTTGAGGGGTTTTCTAAAAGTCCAATCTGATTAGTTGTGGGGGGGTTGGAGGTTAAAGGTCAGGCTCATTGCTGCCTCATGTTCATTCCATGAACACAGGTTCCAGTAATGGGTTAAGGAGTTTTTACAGAGGGTGATCCAACATCAACTTGGACTCAAGGATGAACTGATTACAGTTGAAGATCATAGGTCAAAGGTCATTAAAGCTGCATGTTCTTTGAATGCTTTGTATACTGTGTGGAGGCATAGATGTAGTAATTCTAGAGGTAGTTCAAGTTTAACAATTATTTAAAGAATGCTGTTTTATACTTTTTATCCATTTATACTTATGTTTACTGTTGTGGAACAACTTGCTTCCTGATTGACTGGTGATCTGTTCAGGGTGTACCCTGCCTTTGCCCACTGTCAGCTGAGACAGGCTTTAGCCTCCCTGTGACCTTAGTAGGATTTAGTGGTTCAGCAAATGAATGAATGGTTATGTTTTCTCCATGGATGTCCTTGTGCAAGTTGTTTTTCTAAAAATCCTAATATTTTACAACCAGCACATAAATGTATTTATCCACAGAAAAATGTATATATTGTTACTAGGATTTGGTTCATCTTTAAGGTTTAATGGTTATGTTGTGCCTTTCAGTGACTGTGCAGCCTGACTCATCTGCCATGATGAGTGGCTGGGGGCCGGTGGAGCTGGCTGCCGTGGTTGCAGGTCCTCTGTTTGCACTGTTTGTGCTGGTGTTGCTGGGCCTCTTCCTTTTCCAGCACCACCAGAGATCCTATGGCCACAGACAGAGGCTGGAGGTAGAGGATCCTAGCACTGAGCACCTGTACCTGGCTAAAGACAAAACGCTGCAGGACCTTATCTATGACCTGTCCACATCTGGCTCGGGATCAGGTCAGCATTACACCTGAAGAAGGTCACATAGCATTAGTTCAGCCAAGAGCTGATAAATCACTAGCATGGGACTGCACCAGAATACATTTTCATTTTGCCATGTTTAAGATTCATGGTTGGCCAATGCACCCCAATGCTCCAAATATAGCTCACATGACTCATTCCATATCTCAACACCTGCTGGTTTACACGTAACGATCTTGCTAATAGTAGAGCAGGTTTTTTTCCCCAAGGTTGATTAATTAGCATGCAGGGATGATTGATGATCGTTTAGAACCAGGAGTCTGCAGGAATGTAGAAATGCTGACAGAAGCGAGCAAGATCAAGTCCAACCCAAATCTGTCCCATTAATCTTCTGCTAACTAAACACACTTACCAAACAGTAAAATACACAGAGAGTTAATAAAGTTTACATTACACTACATCTCATAGCAGAAACAGATTCACCACTGACCTGCTGAATTTTTAACATAGCACATGTTTGTCCCAGACAAAAGGATAGTTGCTTATTTCAATACATTAGTAATTATCTGGCTGACTAGCTCACCATATGTAATTATTATACATTGGTTACCACTTTTTAGCCTCATCAGTTTCCCTGCAATCAAAACATTGGGTTGTGAAGGATTTTAGATCTTTTACTCACCTGGCAGGCTCTGAATTGAGTAAATACATAAAGAATGAATCTAGTCTGAGCTCCATTTTTTTCTTTCTTTGTTTATGTCTCTCTTTGGGCAGGTCTGCCTCTGTTTGTGCAGAGGACAGTAGCTCGGACTATTGTGCTGCAGGAGATCATAGGAAAGGGCCGATTTGGAGAGGTGTGGAGGGGGAAGTGGAGAGGAGGAGATGTGGCGGTGAAGATTTTTTCCTCACGTGAAGAACGCTCCTGGTTTCGTGAAGCAGAGATTTATCAGACTATCATGCTGCGGCATGAGAACATCTTGGGCTTCATCGCTGCCGACAACAAAGGTAAACCTGAAACGTGGGAATAAATAATGTAACTATAGTTCTGTGAACCCTGGATGCCTGGCAGCAGTGGTGTTGAACATATTCTCTCATGTATGGTTCATAAGCCGAGATCTTTATCAAAAGTATTTGCATAGGAACATATCTAGCTCCCATCAAAAATGCAAATGAGCTCTGAGTGAAGTCTAATGCCACATCACATCCATCAAGCCAAAGTCAGGCTGGCGATGCCACAACTGTCCCTTTATTCACAGTAAATTGGGTTGTTGGGGAATTAGCCATGTTGTTCCCATACTCCATAGTGAAGGAACCATGATTTCACTAGACACCTCAGGGTTATGAACAGGACTCTGTGGTTAAACTATTTAATGATGGTCAATTTAGGAAGCATCAGCTAATGAGGTGAAAATACTTACTGACATTTGGTACACAACTGATGGTTGTCCTCCTGCTGTTGAAAACAAGGTAAATGGCTACGTAGTCTGTAGCATGACAGAATAAGCATAGAACAGTACACTCTCAACTTTCATTATTCTCTCAGGTCCTTAAGCAAGAGATATCAGTAGCTCTGAGTATTAAATTAGCAAATAGCCCGGCAGTACTGATTCTGGCTAGCAAAAACCACAATGGGTCAGCATGGTGGCATAGAGGTTAGCATGTCTGCTGAACAGCAGTAAGATCAGGGTTTCGAGTCGCAGCCTCAATAAGGGTGTTTTTTTGTAGTATTTGTACTCCCTGTGCATGTGTGGGTTTCCTCTGGGTACTTCGGTTTCCTCCCACAGTCCAAAGACTTGGACATAAAGCTAATTGGCTGTTCCAAATTGCCCCTCGGTGTGAGTGTGAATAGTTTTTTTTATGTTTTGGACATGTAATGGTTGTTTAGGGTGTACCCCACCTTCGCCCAGAGTCAGCTGAGATAGGTTCCATCCTCTGTGCGACCCAAGTAGGATTAAGAAGTTCGGCAATTGAATAAGTGGGAGAGTAACTGCACTGTTATACAGTATGTTTACGTTCTCATTATTGTTGAATAAAACATAAAATTAGCATATTCATTAACATATTTATTTTTAGTTTGTGTATCACATATTGTTAGATACATTAGAATAATTTAATCTTATACAGTTAGTGGGGTTTAACATTTATTACAACAGGTTTTTGTCCTTGTCATTCAGTCCTGGTGTGAAATCGTTATGTAATCAACAGAGCTTCAAGTAATACCCACTTACATACATACTGCTTATAGCAACCCTTCCTGTTCTGCAGCTAATACTGTTCTAAATGTTGCATCAGAATCATACACTAATGGTGCGTCTCAGTTCTTGTACTTGTGTTACTTATACTTAATACTTTAAGTGAATTTTGTCTACATTGATAAGCATGGCAGTGTTCTAGTTATTTTATATATACCAGGGCACCCTGCCTTTAACTCATAATGACATACCCTAATTTATATGCTCTCTGTTTTTGTGATACAACGTGACTGAAGCGACTACCAATCACAGCAAAAAGATGACGTTAATGAACACTGACTTCGCCAAAACAATGAACATGACTAATTATTCTTAACTCAAAATAGATGAGCTGCTGCTCACTGCTGTCTGATAACCGTATCTAGCATATCAATGTTGATGGACAGAAACCTTCTATTTCACCATTTAGTCTTTTTTTTCTTCTTCTTTTTTTTGGTAAAAATCAATGCTATTGGTTACTCTTAATGTCTGTCTGTGGGATTTTTAATATTTAACCAATGAAAAGCATTAAAAAAGCCTTTGATCTAGTTCTTATAACTCGATTGGATCCTAGAACTGTCAATAAACCTTGTATCCCCAGCCCCACCACTGTCTTAGTGGAAGCAGCTTACAACAGAGCTGAAGTTAAAAAGCTTTAACATTTCTGACTTCATCAAAGATAAATGTAGTTAAATAGCCAGATACTGCCCTGATCAACTGCCCCGGTGGAAAGGGCATTCTCACAAATTGCTTTATTTAAAATGGACCTCGGGAACAGACTGAAGGACTCGGCACTGTACACAGTATTTCAATAAAAATTTAATTGCAACAATGATTTACTTGACATGTTACTAACCAAAGTGGCAGATAACTGACCAGAAGTTAAGAATAGGAGATGACAAAAGATGCTCTGATTTGTAATTTTAGAGCAGCATCCTGCCCTCATGGATGGTTATCTGAAACACAGCATGGCAACATGCAGTGCTTTACAACACCTGGATGGTGAACTGAAAAACCGTCACAATGCTGAGCCTGCACATTTCTCACTCTCAGTGGTCACCATCTTGGCTACGTAACAGAAGGGGAAGGATCAGCGAGCTATTTTTAGGCATTCGGAGGAGTGCATAGCATTGACGTTGATGCTGATTTCATTTCCACATCACATGAAATATTTATGCAGACATAAATTCTGTCATTCTGTTTGAGAGAGCACTACCCTGTCGAAATTTATGCATTACATGACCAAACACATAGTGCATTAGCAGAAGTATGCAAGTCGAGACACTGTAGCATACACTCATGGAGCACCTTATTAGGAAGACTATACTATTACTGAGTAGGTCCTGATTTTGCTCACAAGGCAGCCTTAATTCATAATATAGCCATAATATAGCCATCCTATCATGCGACCACCACAAACTAGTGAAGGCACATGCCCTCTGTATGACATTTGATGCAGCCCCAAACATCTTTACGAAGTGCTTGTGCATTCAGTGGCAGCCTCACACACTCGGTGGGAAAGAGCTATTCGCCCCTTGTATGCTTTCAGATGCCTGATTACTATAAGTGTGAGGAAGGTGAGCACATGCCATTCCTCTCTCCTGTGAAGCTCAGCCAGTTAGCTCCCATGAGCTCCCAGCTGACATTAACCTTGATTCAAACTTGCAATCTCCAAGTTGATAGTCTCACACCTTGTCGACGCGCCATCTGGGAGCCCATGAAACCAGTTTGAGATGACTTCTGCTTTGTGACATGGTGCTTTATTATACAGCTGTTAGAAGATTGAGGATATGAAGGGATGCACATGGTCAACAACAATACTCAAATAGACTGTGAGATTCAGGTGATTGGTCCTGATTGGTCCAAAAATGTGAAGAGAAAACAATCCCCACATCATTATACTACCTCCATCAGCTTTGACTGTTGACCCAAGGCAGGCTTGGTCCATGGATTAATGCTGTTCGTGTCAAATTCTGACCCTACCATCGAGACTAATTAGCCATAAGATTATGACCACCTGACTGGTCTTTAGCTAGGCAGCCCCATATGGAGCATGCAGCAACACACTGTGTTCTGAATCCTTCTTATCATAACCAGCATTAACAGTTTCAGCAGTTTGGGATCAGTGCACATTTACTAGCCTTCGCTCCCCACATGCATCAGTAAGCTCTCTTGGACCACCTTTGGTAGGTACTTACCACTGCAGACCAGAAACATTCAACAATAGGTGCTGGAAATGAATAAACCTAGTTGTTAAGCGCAGGCCAGTCAGGTGGTGTTAATATAATGGCTGATCGGTGTATGTGCCACAGCAGAACTTGAGATTCATCAGACCAACTTATGTTTTTCCAGTTTTCACTTGTCCTGTTTGAGCCTGTACTCACTGAAGTTTCAGCTTTCTGTTCTTGGCTGGCACAAGTGGAAGCCGACATGGTCCTTTGCTATTTTGGCATATCCTCCTCAAGGTTTCACATGTTGTACATTCTGATATGTTTTTCTGCTCACTGCCATTGTACAAAGTCATTATCCGAGCCATTGTACCTTTTTTGTCAGTTCAAATCACTCTGGCGTAGCTCCTTTGGCCTGTCTCATTAAATTAAAATGGCATTACCCTCTATGGATGTTTTTTTTTCTTTATTGCACCACTCTGAATAAACTGTAGAGATTGGTGTATGTGGGAATCACAGGTGATCAGTGCTTACAGTAATGCTCCAACATGCCCATCTGGGATCAACAGCGATGGCCCAGTGAAAATCACCGGAGACCCATATCTGTGATTCTGTGTTCTGTACTGCTGCCAAAAGATTGGCTGATTAGATAACTGCATGAATGCGCTCTTGTAAAGGTTACAGTTGTTCCTAATAAAATGTACTGTAGCTTTCTAAGCTTGTGTTAATTCTGTGATAACTATGTACTTTTGTTTGCAAACAAATCACTCCTTGTGTGTGTGTTTTTTGTTTTTTTAGATAATGGCACATGGACTCAGTTGTGGCTGGTGTCTGATTATCACGAGCACGGCTCTCTGTTCGACTATCTGAACCGATACTCTGTCACCATTGAGATCATGATCAAGCTGGCACTCTCTGCTGCCAGTGGTCTGGCACACCTGCATATGGAGATCCTGGGCACTCAGGGTAAGTGTGAAGGCGTTCGAGATCTGGCAGATGCAAAGCAGGCAGATAACCACATTATTTTCTAGTGAACTTAAAGGTCACATGTCTGATGGTAATACTGCAAGTCGAAGCTGTTTATCCTGTGTTCATAATTATTAGTTTTCTAATAATCTCTTTATGATTTCATTATTAAAAATATTTTTTAATGATGGTTGTGGATCAAGTGAGAATGCTTTGGATTTCTGTAATTGAATAGGATCCTTTCTCTTTTCGATAAGGTAAACCTGGTATTGCACACCGTGACCTGAAATCAAAGAACATTCTGGTAAAGAAGAATCTCACGTGTGCCATCGCTGATCTGGGTCTCGCAGTACGCCATGAGTCCGTTACAGACACCATCGACATCGCCCCTAATCAGCGCGTGGGCACCAAGAGGTAGCCACACCCACCTCACCCACGTGTTAGCCAAATACTACCAAGTATGGTTATATGCTGTATACTGCATGTGTTTGTGTCTGAACTGTTTGGTGTGTGTGTGTTTCAGGTACATGGCTCCTGAGGTGTTGGATGAGAGTATCAACATGTGCCACTTTGACTCCTTTAAATGTGCTGATATCTATGCGTTGGGGCTGGTGTACTGGGAGATCGCTCGCCGCTGTAATGCCGGAGGTGAGAGCAGCCTGAGGCAGAAGGGTATTAGCGCTCTTTAAAAGAAACAGTTTCTAGCAACATGACCGGAATCTAGGAGTGATAAAAGGAGTGGTGTTACTGAGATGGGTTTAAGAGTGAGGATTCTTTCTCTTAGTTCACTGTCACATATTAACGATTTGCAGAACTTATGCTGACGTATGACAGATTTTTATACAACGCTGGCATGTGCTGAAATATCAATATTATTTCAGTTTTGAACGTATACATAACTTATTAGTAACTTATGCAGAATCTGTCGAAAATGTATAGCTAACTTATATCGGACTTATCTCCAGTGTATATTGACGTATGTAGACGTATCTGATGTGTTCCGGATGACCACAGAACTTTTACTGAACATCTATCTAATTTCAGCTAGTGTATTATTCGGTGATGTTGATAATGCGATGTCTAGTGCGGATCTGCTCTGAATCAGCAAGCGGCAGGTGCGAGCAGCATGTCATGTGATCGCTTATCGGGGATACACTGCTGCATAAGTTAGGCTATCGTTGGTCATAAGTTGCGAGCGCTGCCATCACACTAGGCACTCGTTGGTGTAGGTTATGTGTGGGATCAAAGTACGCTAGACATTATATTCAACTTATGAATAACTTACAAATAATGTGTGTGAACGATCGCATAACTTACCTACAACTTATGGCCAGTGCATGTGGAACATAAGAGCCATATGCAAGCATACATCAAAAAGTTTCTGCAATTTATACCATTGATGTACTGTGAGTTATACCAGAATGCTGTTCCTTACACAAAACTTACCCATAACTTATTTGATGTACACCAGCGCCAGGCGAATTAAATCGTCAATGTGTGACAGGGGTATTATGAGGGTAACACACGACCAATGAGATGGCCTGGAATAGTGCACATGAGGCAGAAAACATTTTGGAGGGAGATCAATAAAAGAGCTTGTCTGTATACACCTAAGAGAAAATAGAAATGTGTACTGTCTGATGGAAAGACGAGGCAGACAGCCAGGGGAACATACAGACTGGTGGAACACACTTTTCTTTCTCAGCTTTTCATATGTATGGAGTAGCAGACTGTAAGGAATAAAACTTGACAGGGTGTGCTGTAACAGGAAATGAATGATGTAATGATGTAGTTTTAATACAAGACTATAAGGAGGGCTGTTAGTACCTATTAGGTGCAAAGTGTACAGTCTGTTCTCAGACGTCTTGTGGGGTGTTCCTGGAATGCAGTGGCAAGTACCTACCAAAATTGATCCAAGGAAGGACAAATAGTGAACTTGCAACAGTACGATGGGTATCCAAAGCTCATAGCTGCATGGGGGAGTGAAGATCGATACATCTGGTCTGATCCCATAGTAGGTCTACTGTAGCACAAATGACTGTTAATGTTAGCTCTTAATGTTGGCTATGATAGAAAGGTGTCAGAACACACCTGCAACAGGTATTGCAAGTTGCTGTGTATGTGGCTGCCTAACCACTGGCCAGTTAGGTGGTGTTAATGTTATGGCTGATCAGTAACAGAAAGTATTTTGTAAAATAGTAGTTGTGTTGCTTGTGCTCCCTGTACTTGCATGGGTTTCCTCCAGGTACTCCGGTTTCCTTCTATAGTCCAAAGACACATAAAGCTAAGTGACTGTTCCAAATTGCCCCAAAGTGTGTGTGTGTGTGTGTGTGTGTGTGTGTGTTGGCTGAGATAGGCTCCGTCCTCCCCACGATCCTAGTAGGATTAAGTTAGGGATTTGACATATGAGTGAGTGAATGAGTAAACGTTGTGTTCATACCTATATGTTTGTACTTATTGTTATCAAACATGTATATCATGATACATTTGAATGAAACAGTTTTGTTTTATTCTCTTTCTCTGTATGTCTGGGTGTCAGGTATCCATGAGGAGTACCAGCTGCCCTACTATGACCTAGTGCCGTCTGACCCATCCATTGAGGAGATGAGAAAGGTGGTGTGTGACCAGCGGTTACGGCCCAATGTGCCCAACTGGTGGCAGAGCTATGAGGTACACACACACACACACACACACACACAACCACACACACAGTAGTTACTGCGAGGTGGATGCAAATGCCACTCACTGCTCACTGTCCTCTCTCTTCCTGTCTCTCAGGCGTTGCGTGTAATGGGGAAGATTATGAGGGAATGCTGGTATGCTAATGGTGCCGCTCGACTGACAGCTCTGCGCATCAAAAAGACCCTGTCTCAACTCAGCGTGGATGAGGATGTGAAAATGTGAATGAAGCCCAAGTAGAGTGAGGGTCAGAGAACACTGTAACGAAAAAAAATTGTGTACAAAATTACTACTACTACTCCAAACTATCCTGCCAGTTTGAGAAAATGTATCGCCGTCAATCAAGTTGTGACACGGCCTACCTCACCCACAAAGCCAAAACTACTAAAGAAATCATGTTGCATCATATTCTTGAACTCAACTGCTCCTCCATCCCTTTTTAATGTACGGCCACTCACTGCGAGTTCGGATCCTGCTGATCTACAGTGAGCGCCGCTGCCTCTGTAATAGCTAACCGCCGATAGCAAAAACGGTATAATCACGGTATTGATGTTTAATCTCCCAAATATTCCTATTAGTCCCGTATCAGCAGCTCGGAGCAGAGATCACTCAGAACTTGTGTGAACTTTGAACATGTCACTGAATCCGGTTCTGGGCTGGATGTCAGTGTCATGAAGTGAAATGATTTGAATGTGTGGGTTTGTACAGAACTTATTGCACTCCGTCTGTATCGCTCCTGTAAGGAACGTGGGTTGTACGTGTTAGACGTGAGCAGAGTATCTTACTTGAATGCAGGTGCTATTTTGAGCTTTAGGTATAATCGGGGTGCAAAGAATTTTACCCACACCACCTCAGATTTAAAGCGCCGGCAAAATAGACAGATTAGGTAAGTCACTCCAGGGAAAGCTGCCATCTGAAAAAAAAAATTATATATAAATAATATATAATAATGTCTTATATATTCTGGCATTTTGTGTTCAGTGGAGTGACTTCATGAAAGCTGGACAGTGCCTATTGTGTTTTTTAACTGCATTCACTCATGGATGACCTGTGTATTTTGGGTAATGCGTGTACATGTGTATGTGTGTGTGAGAGGAGTGGATAATCACCATCTCTCTCTCTCTCTCTCTCCCTCTCTCCTCTCTCTCTCTCTCTCTGTGACTCATTCCCTCACTTGGTGAATGGTACATCTTGTATTTATTTACCATTGAACCTTCTCCATTCGCTCTTTGCGTGCTTTTGTGTCATACGATTTCTCTTCTGCTCCATCTGTGAAGCTAAATGTATATAGAATGTATTTTTGAAACGGTACAGCAGTGTATGTCTCATTCCTGTTTGCTTTTATGTTAATCCGTGTCCAAGCTAAGTGTAAGTGTCGGGGTGAGTTTAGGATTGGTTGATGGAATGACGAGGCCTGATCAGATCCCCAACATGCTGGTGAAATTTTTTAATTATTATTTTTTGTTTCACTTCTCACTGTAGCATCCCGTAGCAACAGTATGACCAATCACAATCAATCAGTATCTATTAGGTGATACGCCGTTTAACCATGAAAGCACTGGAAATGTAGAGGAGATGAAAGGTTTATGCAATACTCACAGGGAGTGCGCCAGTTATGTACAACTGACTGATAAACGTGAAACTTGGTGGCGCGTGAGTACTTTTGAAAGTACACTGGCGTAGTGTGCACGTGGAGCCAAGAAGAGCCGTTCGACCCGACCTTAAGGAGTGGCCTCAGTTCTTCGTCACTGTATTTTTGACTACTATACCACACGAGAACTTTTTCTATACAGTAATCAGTTCCTACTGCCCTGCTCCTGCTCACTCTCCCTACTTTTCTTGATATGCAAGTTGTAAATAATTTGTACGTATGGATTTTTTTTCTTCCTTCTTTGAATTTTATTGATCCTATAGACAGTTCTTGAAGCTTGCTGTATTTTTGTTGTTGTTGTTGAGAATACACTCACGGTACTACTGATCTCTGATAGTTCTTTCTCTCTGTGTTGAATATTCAGACTTAATGATGGGTATACAGATACTCGCTGTATAAATAGGACGTGTAATGTTACAGGATGAAGAGTTCTTAGGATTCAATGCCAACTTGGCAACAAATTGTTAATCGAAACCTCGCTAGCATGTGAAAGCCAAAAATAATCTGTATTTATGGAGAGTCGGTTGTCTTTTATGTGGTTCTTAGGTTCTTATTAGGACTCTTGTTTTTATGGGGGGTGAGGGGTGACCTGTATGTGTTCATTACACTGGATTATACACTACTGATATACACTACAGTACTCTAAAATTGAAGCGCTACATCCACACTGCTTGCTGTCTGCTCTACTGAACCCGCTGACAGCCCATTGTGATAGCATTCATTTTTAGGTACAGATCTTTTTTTTTTTTTGGATTTTGTTCTTAATGCGCAGTGGTATCTTTTTTCTTCTTTCACTTTGGTTGCACCTCTCCAGCTGAAAGTGTATGTACATATATTTATAGCTTCCTGACAAAGTTTCTGCTGCTGCTGTGTTTTGGAGGCATGAGCATAGTCAGGGTTCTAATATTTATGAATTTAGGTCGGCTCCTGTTATGCTTCTAATTCAGAAGAGACCTGTGTAGCTATGATGCCTGAAATGCCTCGTCGTTATTCTAATACACAGGCTGGATATGAGCCTTCGTTCTTATGTATTACTATAAGGAAAGGTGTGTATTGTAACAGATTGACCTTTGACCCTGTAACCTGTAAGCTGAGTATAATCTCAGTGAGCTCCTAAACCCAAATCAGTCTTTTCAGGAATTGTTTCCAATCATGTACAGAAGTAATATTATACAGTAATAAAGACATTTTCCTACATTCTTATCTCCTTTATTTCCTTTCAGTCTTTTTCTGATGCCATTAAATGTCCTATAACCAGTGTAGGACAGAAGAGTTGAGAGAAGCACTTTTAACAAACAAGCTGTAGCCACTGTCATTAAACCTACTGCTTAATATTACCAGAGCTTCAGTTTTTTTGCTCATAATTTTATATATACTCAACAAAAATATATACACAACACCTTTGTTTTTGCTCCCATCTTTCAAGAGCTGAACTCAAAGATCTAAAACTTTTTCTATTGTAAGAAAACTTATTTCTCTCTTCTGCCTCCGCTCCGCTCTCACTCCGGACAGTCACCAAGCGCTTGGGAGAGACTTAAATAATGATACAGCACACCTGAGTAAACCGAATCGTTTATTCAAACACTGCATAATCATGCAGCTTGAGTATGAATGGTTGTGTGTGTTGGGCCTGCGATGGACTATCGAGCTATTCAGCATGCACCCTGACATCACCCGGCTGAGATAGGCTCCAGCCACCCTGTGACCTTAATAATAGATAACGTTATTGCTGAATGAATTAAGGTACTTTACTGAAACTGAGTTAACAGAAATACATGAAAGCACAAAAACGAGCCTTTGGAAGATAAAATGTTTATTTCACTCATGCATTATAAATTGACATGTGAAATATAAAATGTAAATATTTATATATACACACATTTCATTAATAAAGAATAAAACGACTGATTAGGACAAAACAACAAGGAAACAAACAAAACCCACGGTGATTCAGTGGAATGTTCTTTCTCTTTCCTCCTATTTGGCCAGCAGCCCTGAATAACATTGAATCCTAGAGGAAAAGCTGCCGATATTTACTAAAACAGATCCGTACTCCGTATCCACGCGGTGTCACAGATCCTGGCTTTTCATGAAGTCTGAGCATGAAACTGTCATCATGAATTTGGGTGAGAAAAATTCAAGTTGAAGTCATTCTGAGAACAGCTCCAGCTCAAACAGGGTTAAAGCACTGTTTAAATGTATTATATGTGCATCTCTTCATTGTTCCTCTACTCATAGGACTCTGAACACTTTCAGCTCGCTTTCATGGTGCAACAGAAATATCAACCACAGGCATCTACTGCACTGGTTTACACCGAGGGTAAACAAAAAAAGATAGATGTGCACTCACTTCAACTGGATCTAAAAAGATGATAGAAATATGATACGCAATGCCACACACACACACACACATACTATAACTTAGGACTTCTGTTAGCAGTTAGCTTTAAAATCATTAGTTAATCAGTAGCTCAGAGTAAAGAATGTTTACAAGGGCTCATGTGCTTCAAACATCTGGACTCTACAGACTCGAGTCCAACTTCAGGAGAGAACATCGTTTATATGCAAGTTCTTTTATTTCCTCAATGTTTTCTCACATCAGGGAACATTGGATCATTATTGCTCCTGTTAGGATAGAGATGTCCAATCTTAACTGCAAAGGGTCAGTGTGGGTGCAGGTTTTCCCTTCAACCAGGCAGTAGCCACACCTTTCACCTGTTTGAAGCTCAAAAAAAAAAAAAAAAAAAAAACCCAAAGTTATAATAATAATAAAATAAGACCAGATTGCAAATTAGTGTTTCAATTATGAAGGCGGGTGGCAGCCATCTTGGTGAGACAACTTGAAAGTTATACTCAAATAGCTTAAAAAGATGGGAAATGTAAATTACATCCAAGATATACATTTCATTCAAAACCTCTCCCTTTTTCTTTTTGCCAAATTTCACCTATGCAGAGCTTTTTTATAACATTTTTTTGGGCTTTTAACGGCTCATTTTGGGATCCTAAAGCAAGGTGGTCTCTCCAAGATGGCTGCCACCTGGCTTCAGAATTGAAACACTAACATACAATCCAGTCTTCAATCAGTGACTGAAACAGGTGGAAGGTGTGGCTACTGCATGGTTGATCTGAAACCCTGCTCCCACACCGGCCCTTTGTGGATAAGACTGTGTGTGTTAGGACGAGCATTTCTGTAGACACTACGTGCTATTATGTGATGATCTGCTATTAAAACACCAGACACATCCCTTCCTGCTCCACTGTGGGTGATAAATAAGTGCTAATAATTGTTAAGCTGCAGGTGTCAGTGGGCTTTATAGCTGCTTCAGGTTTTACAGGTAGACCATTCTGATGTGTGCTTTGCTATGATTGCTTTGTGCGTCACCTCTTCCTTATTGCTCAGTTTTTCACTTTATCATCCCTCATGATGAAGGGAGAGCTCATCGGTGTCTTTAGTTTCTGTTACACATGAACGTAAATTGTAAAATATTTCAGATTTTAATCAGCATTACCATTCCTACTACCACTTTTTCTGATTAGCTTTTGAAATTCCATTGTCTGGTTGATGGCCCTTTGCTTTGTAAGCAAAATTTTCAGCAACCACCTCACTCCTGTCTTCCTCTTCTTCATCTCATCTCATCTCTCGAGCAGTGCCTTGCTGAAAGGTCAAGGGTCATCACTTAGTGTGTCCAGCAGCACTCTGAAGCAAGGAAAGATGGGTTTTAATCAATAAAGGACATTCCAGAAATGTTTGGGCAGATATGAAATGATAAAGATGTACTTTAAACATCAACTCCAGGATTTAGATAAGAACAAAGTACTGGAATCAACCTTATAAAACTTTATCACTCAATCATTTGCGGAACCACTTAGTCCTACTAGGGTTGTGGGGAGGCTGGAGCCCATCTCAGCTGACACTGGGGGAAGGCGGAGTACACACTAAACAACTCGCCAGACCATTACAAGACCAACACACGCACGACCATTCATACAGTCACAACCAGGGTCAATTTGAAACAGCCTAATGTTCATGTGTTGGGACTGTGGGAGGAAACCCACGCAAGCACAGAGAGAACATGCACAGAAATGCCACACCTGAGTCCAGGACCTTCCTACTGTGACATGCTAACCACTACACCACCGTGCCGCCCCCTTCATCAAACAGTGAACACTAATCAGCTCTAATCATTTTCAATCCTAACGCTAGCTACTGTCATATTTTATACAGAAATGACATCCACGGTAATTATCTCAGAATCGATTAACTTCAGTAATCTTATCTCTTTATATCTGTCCATGCTTAGTGTTGATTTTACTCACTATTGTTTAACTCCTGTTCCTTCATTTGTTGTTATTGTTTGTATAACATTTACAATTATTACTTTAGAAATATTAAACCAGTCATGCCAGTAAAGTAAACGGTAAACTGAACTTCAGAGCAGTGCTCACGGTGTTGTGTGAAATAAAACACAGCATATCACACATCAGGGACTCACTGCTACCTACAAGGCGGTTTGCTATCTGCTTATCCTTGTGTTCTCAATAAAAAGTCAAAGTCTCATCTGATTGGTCAAGGAATCATTGTCGTGTGAAATGGCTTTTTTTCTCCTCCTTCCCAACAATCGAGAGGCGTAACCATGCACATGCCCCCTGTGACAAGTGATGCTGCCACCCGCCTTTTCTAAGAACTGCTGCACATGCGCATTTGGGGGCGGTCTAAAACGTACTGGGAGGGAAAGTGCTATCTGCACCCCTTGTACGAATAAGCTCACAGATGCCCATGACTGGCTGGTGATCATTGTGAGTGACAGGGCATGAGCCTCCCTTCTGTGAGAGCTTGGTTAATTAGCTCCCATGGACTCCTGGTTGCGGATGGCAGTGGCACCAACCTGGATTTAAAACAGCAATCTCCAGGTTTAGATTCTTGATAGACTTGTTGATGCTCCACTCAGGAGTCCTGCACATGAGTATTTAAGCACCTGAGTGACTTCATGTCCAGATAACCCAAAAAAACATGACTGGAGTTTTCCTTTAAAGGGCGGGGTATGTTAAAGCAGTCTTACCGTTGTCTCCGTTGGTGAGCACCAGAGCTTGAAGAATATCAGAGAGAGAAACAATGCCTTTCACCACATCATGATCATCTGCGATCACTAATCTGTGCACCTGAAACAACATGTAGCACAGGGAAAGAGAGACAAAAATATTTATGCTTTAAACCAGTTTAGAAATAACTTTCAAAGTGAACTTCATAGTGATTTTTTTATGTAATGATTGATATGTACAAATATTCTGATTCAACAGTTCATTTTATTTTATTTCTTATTTTCTTGTCCTTTAATTTGGTTTCTGCATTTAACCCATCTAAAGCGCGCGCACACGCACGCACGCACACACACACACACACACACACACACACACACACACACACACACACACACACACACACACA
>JAOUQZ010000016.1:12285919-12306697 GCA_028564935.1 Neosilurus hyrtlii | reverse complement strand
TGAAAATTGGAGACCTCTCTCATCTTTTAAGTGGGAGAACTTGCACAATTGGTGGCTGACTAAATACTTTTTTTGCCTCACTGTACTCTGTACGCCTCTGAGCTATAAAAATTATTAATGTCCATATTTAAATAAATCAAGGAGGTTATGTTTTACCCTCAGTTTGTGTGATTGTTAGCAGGATTATGCAAAAAGTTATTTATGCATTTTCATTAAATTTCATTTAGATGTGGGGCTTTGGACAAGTAGGAGTCCGTTAGATTTCAGAGATAATTCACATTAAAATCTACATCCAGGAAATGTTTTTTAAGGATACTTTAACACTGTGAGATTTGAGGGTTTTTGGAAGTGTGGTATTACAACAGGCCCTGCAGTAGCTTCTTTTCAATTCAATTTAAAAATGTTTTTTTTAATTCTTTTAATTTAATATAGTATAATAATTCTGGAAGGGAAATTTGGTTCTGCATTCAAGCGATCCAAAGTGAGTGCACACACACACATACACACATGGGCGCGCGCGCAGAGTAGTCACATCACGGCACCCAGAGAGCAACTGGCCTTCTCAAGGGCACTTCAGCCATGAATATCCTCCACCCACCACCGCACATTTTTTTCTGTCGGTTTGGGAACCGAACCAGCGACCTTCCAGTCCCAAACCCACTTCTCTAACCATTTGGCCATGTATGCCCAAACATTTGTATTCGAATAGTGCTTTCTTTTTTTTTTTTTTACAATTGAAATTGACACAAAGCAGCTTTACATAGTAAAACAAACTTGGTAAAGAATTTACACTCATGACTTTAAACTCTATAAACCCTAAACATCCCTAAAGAACAAGCCTGTAGCAATGATGGAGAAAAAAAACCCTCCCACGACTGGAGGAAGAAATCCTGAGAGGAACCAGACTCAAAGTGGAAACCCATCCTCATTTAGGTGTATAAAAATACAGTCCATGTAGCACAAACTTCACTATAGTTTAACAAAGTCTAGTTGGTTATCTTGTAACTCCAATGGTAAATGTAGAGTTTATATTACCAGCAGCTAAAAGCCATCCTCACAGTGTATTGTGGATCCTTATGGATCATCATCAGCTGGAGCAAGGGGCTTCTAAGATGAGAACTTTAACCAGTAGTAGCAGATCAGGTCGGTATATTTAAGCTTAGTGGAAGTTTTCGCTCTCTGAATGCTCTTGTTAGTTGTGGGATGTTAATAATAAAAGCTGAAGGAAACAACATGGTTAATCAGCATGGCTTATATTTGGTACCTGAGAGTGAAGGGCATGGCGTCAAAGCGTCTCTCCACCTCACTGAAGAATATTCTAGAAGTCTTCATTTTCAATCCATATTGCTTACTGGGGTCCCGCTTATAGATGGTGGTCCTCTGTCCTCCGTCTCTTGTCTGAAAGGAAAAGGGGGATATAATATGGCTTGATATGTGAGTTCAAGGGGGATATAATATGGCTTGATATGTGAGTTCATGACCTTTATTCAACTCCACAAGCTCTCTACCTGGCTGTCTACAGGGAACAAATGTGTTCATTCTGACTCCTCTTAGCAATGAAGCATATTTAATTGTTGTAAAAATTGATTTGGCACAATGATGTCAAAAAATAAACCTCCAGTGGAAAAATGTTTATATTTTATTTTAGAATCTGAATATGCTGTGTGTTAAAGACATCAGCACTTATGTGGTGGGACATCATGTTATCAGCTCTTGAATCCTGAAGACAAGGCACAAGCAGGTGGTGACACTGTAGCCCATGTTTATCAGCAGCAGCATAATCTCTTCTTAACATGTACAGTTTATTAGTGTATTGAGAGAGCAAATATACCAAAGGCATCATTACCTTCCCTTCTCCTGTACTGATCAGTACATCAACAGCATACACCTCATGGACCTCAAATTCCACTTTCTCATGGTCCTTCCTTTAAGGAAAATACACACACTGTTATACAGTCTCATTTTTACTCACTCACTCATTTGCTGAATCATTTAATCCTTTTAGGGTAGCGGGTAGGCTGCCGACACTGGGCGAAGGCAGGGTACACCCCAAAGAGCTCGTCAGACCATTGCAGGGCAACATACACAAATTTACACCTATGGCCAATTTGGACCAGTCAATTTGACTAATGTGCATGTCTTTGGACTGTAGGACGAAACCAGAGTACAAGGAGGAAACCCATGCAAGCACAGGGAGAACATGCAAACTCCACACAGTAACGCCTGAGCGTGTGAATTGAACCCAGGACCTTGCCACTGTGACGTGGACATGCTAACCAATACGCCACTATGCAGTAGGTATGTGAATAGAACAACTCACAATTCAATTCGATTCTTGAATCAAACCGATGTTTGATTCATAATCATTATGATTTCACGAGTAACTACATTCTTCTATAAGCTAGAAACAACTTCTAAAAGAAAGAAAGAAATTATATTACTATACAGCTGGTTTTGTAGATGTACTGATCCGCTTTGCTCGTTCAGAGTTGGTTGGGAGTTTAATGAAGTGATGGAGTGTGTGTTGGTCAGGAGTTGGTCGTGCTGCTGCTCCGGTTCTTTTAGCTCCGGGTGATGGTGTAAGTTGTGGGATTTGAAGGGATTTGAAGTGTTCCCGAAATACTTGACTTTTATTTTGCACACCGCATATGTCATGTCAAGCTCCTTCCTACCCGCGTTGTGAGTAAGGTTGGAAACGCTCAAAAAACGTGTTCTTAAAAATCGATTCATGAAAATTTGGATCAATTCAGAATCACAATAAATAAGAATCGCGATTCAGACGTGAATCGATTTTTTTTTCGGCACCCCTACTATGCAGCTCAGTCTTATTTGTATTATTTTCAAAAAAGTAGTAGAAATAAATGATTACAATACACAACACTAATATAGGAATTGGAATGTATCAAATGTACTTTTGTTGGTCTGTGGGGTTCTGGATGATTGTCTTCTCCCCATCAATGATGTGTTGCTTTAACTGGTGGGACAGCATACCTATAAAAGAAGCACCAAAAGACAATCAGAAACACCAGTCGACCTAAATGTCCCAGATCACTGCTTGACTTTATAGGGGTAAATAAACATTTCATAAACAAGCCATCAAGATTTACTGGTTTATTATTTGTAAAAAGATCATCTGTAATATTTAGATACCAATCTCAATGTGGTTGGATTAACCAGGTAGACTCACTAGCAAAATAGATAACTGTCATACACAAGATCTGATTTTCTCTCACAGCACCTTTAACATAGGATTTACAGGATACAATGATAATACAGACATGCCCACCTTCAATTGGACTGCATTTGAAAGAGTGGGCGATCTTGTTCCATGCTTCAGTCACCTGTGTGTTCTTTATGAAGGTGGTGATGGTGGTGAGAAAAGAGACAAACAAAAAGCTCTATATAAATACGACACCATCCTTTGTATACACTCAAGACTTGTATCCAACCCTGTACCTTATTCCCGCCAGTTGTCTCTTTATTCAGTATACAGTTTCAGCACTGGTTGTCCTCGATATATGAATGACTGGCTGGTCTAACTGGCCTGTAAAGCACTTGCACTCACTTGGTTGCCAGGTTTTACAAGACGCAGTGCTGCTTCTGCACACAAGTAGGCAGCTTTGAGGACGTCAGCTTTCCTGCCCGTCACAGGTGCTTCCTGGAACAATTTAAAGCGGTGAGGAAGAAATTCACACATTAGAACAATACGACCAAATATAGTAGTAATAATAACAACAACAATTATTATTATTAATAGGAATAACTTCATTTCATACACACCTTACTGGCCCCAACAACAAAGCTATGTGCCACATTGGAGATAAATCCATCAACATGTACTCCCAGGTCACTGTAAGGGGAGGGTGGAGAGATAAAAAGGCAGTAAGCAAGTTAAAAGTTATCCAAACCACCAACGTTTTGTCATCTGACAAGCAAAAGGTTTAAAACACTCCCTTTATAACAAACAAAAGATTCCATCCCAACAGTGGTATTCAAACCGTGCACAGGAGAACATCTCTGGTGGTGGTGGTGGTGTGTGTGCATGTGTGTGTGCACAACACAATAGCTGTTATTACCTCTACCTAGATTATATTTTACCCTTGGTATGTGTGTTTATTAACTGGATTACGCAAAAAAATTGACTCCATTAGATTTTTGAGATGATCTGGATCAAATTGTGGACTTTTAAGGATTCTTTATCACTCCAAGATGTCAATTTTTGACATTTTGGTTCACATGGGGAACTGCTGGGCTTGGAGGAGGTCTTGATCTTGTTTCTATTAAATTTGGATGCCTTTCAGTATATTAAACAGGCATGAGTACTTATATACCTGCATTAAATTAAGATTCGTGGACATCACAGGCCACACACATTGGAGTAATAAAAAGATGACACACATGCAAGTCAGTTAGATTGCAGCCCTCTGTGTAATTGGCAAATTATTCTAGTATTGTACATATACTGTATAACATGCTCATCTCCTGGGGTTGCATGGAAATATACCAGATGTTACATGGGGTGCAAGCGTCTCCCTTTCAAAAATCTGAATACCACTGCGTAAAAAATATGATGATGGATGAGGAACAGACTGAAGTCAACACTTACAACAACATCTAATTCACACACAAGTGCTTTACAATCTCAACAGATGGCAGGAAAATTTAACAGACAAACAGCAAGGAATCAGCAAGGAGGACAACACAATCAGAGGAGGCAAAATGATGTCACCACTGAGACAAAAACAGTGGGGGAGACTGCACACAGGGCAAAATAGTGCAGGGAAGGGGGGTTGAAGTGGGGTAGGAAGGGAAAAAAGATGACTAGACACAGACTTATAACTTCTCAGAGGGGGGGAGTTGCCTACATTTTGACCAAGTCTCCGTCTTTAAGTGTGTAGTCAGGGTCGCTCTTCAAGGGAGAGAAGTGGCATACACAGTTATTGACTGACACGCTGGTGGGGAACGCAATGCCTGTAAGAGAACAATCACCAGTCCTCAAAACAAATCCTCTGGGGTTTTTTTGTACAGTTTAGCAAGTGAAGCTAAAAGGAATAATAGCATCGGCTCATTCCTAATAGGCATCTGGTACCCACGTCAGGGGTGGATAAATCAGTAGCCTGGGCACCCTGGACAAAGTGGCATCAATAGAAGACATTTCATGCATAGAATGTGGTGGAAAAAAGCCCAGTGTATACAAGTCTACTGCTATAAATAAGAGTCACTTTACTATTATCAGATACATACAGTATAAAGATGTTAGCCAGACACAAATACACTGCCCAGTTCAAAAGTTGCATGCGCTAATATTTTGTTGTGCCTATAGCTTTGATTGCAGCACATAATCACCATGGCACTGTCTCAACAAACTTAACATTTAACTCCATCCACAGTTCAGTTTTCACTGACGTCTTGAATTGATGACGGCCTGCTCATTCAGTAGATTCACGTCATCAGCTGACTTCACTCTATTGCTACACGATGTTGCTGAGCCTCGACCTGACCAATTGAAGCAACAACGCCAAGGTGATTAAACATTGTAATCAAGGCTAAAGGAGGTCCAATCAAATCATAGAGTGCTCAGATGTCTTTTTGTCTGGGTAGCGTATAGTTCACATGCTGTGAAAGGGAAGAACACTACAGATCATAAATTGCTGACTTTGAATAAGGGGGCAAATATGATGACAAATTAGAAACACTGATAGAAGGGAATAATACTCAGTCATTTGTGTCTCTTAGTCTGTATTACTGGACTTAACTAGCAGCTGGTTATACCTTATTACATTATAGTAGCTACCATATGTTAGCATGAAAAGTTAGGATTCTGAACAACCAAATCATGAGACTGCGCAGTCTACTAACCCAGTAGGATAACTAATGAATGTGTGATTTGTCCACCCCTGTGCAGATGCATAAAATGCTAAATAATAAAACTGCCAAACAGTCAACTCAAGCCATCATTCCACTCATGTCTGGTATCACACACAATTATAAATCGAGGGTTGTGTATCTTCTTCTTACCTTTCTTCATGTCCTTTTCTTTCTTGAACACCTTCCCGGTCTCTGCCATGATGTAAGCATCTCCTTTCTCACACAGACTGAGGACAGACATGCCAGACTTGGCCGCCTCAATGACCACACGCAGCGCCTCTTTAGAAGTGTGAGAAAAAGAGAAGAATAAAAATTTAATATACACTGAGATATAGACAAGAGAAGACGAGGCCAGTCAGAAATGATAAAGAAAAATCAAACCATCTCCCGCTGATGATGTACACTTAGGCACATAAGTATTTGGACAGTGACAATTTTTGCAATCGTTCCTCTGTACATCACTACAATGGATTTCAAATTAATTAGGATGGGATTGAATTGTAGACATTGTGGAATAATTTAATTAATTTGCCGAACTGCTTTATCATACTAGGGTAACAGGGAGGTATCTCTGCTGACTCTGGGCGAAGGTGGGGTGCACCCTGAACAGCTTGCAAGTCCATCACAGTGCCAACGCACACACAACCATTCACACTCACACTCCCTACTAGGGGCAATTTGGAGCAGCTGATTAGCCTAATGTCCATGTCTTTGGACTATAGGAGGAAACCGGAGTGCCCAGAGAAAACCCATGTAAGCACGGTGCATGCAAACTCTATACAGAAAGCCCTGAGCCCAGGACTCGAAGCCAGGACCTTCTTGGATGAGAAAAGTAACCGACCAACTGACTGATGAAGCAGATTCATGTGCCGGTGTGGTCTGGCTCTTCATCATTTCAGGACAAATTAAGGAGATAAAAGATTTGGAGTTCAAGAGTGGAATTTGAGTTGAGTTGTTACACAGACGCTAACACATCAGCTGCTCTACACAAACCTTTCACGGCGTCCCCACCCGTACTCAGGTGAACACCTGGGTAGGTATCTGGCAGCACAGTGGCGCTGTGGTTTGCTCGTCTGGCTCACAGCACGAAGGTCCTGGGTCCGAGTCGTGGGCTTGATGAGGGTGTTTCTATGTGGTGTCTTCATGTTCTCCCTGTATTTGGGTGGGTTTCATCCGTGTACTCCTCCCCCCCACACACACACCAGGGTAACTGGCTGTTCCAAGTTGCCCCTCCCTATACAAGAGAGTGAGTGAATGGTGGTGTGCATGTTGGCTCTGCAATGGTCTGGTAAGCTGTTCAGGGTGGAATCTCGGCTGAGATAGGCTCCGGGCTCCCCGCGACCCTAAGATGAGTAGAAATCTTCGGCACACGGTTTGTACTCATACTCGTATTGTAGCGCGCCAATCAGCTGCTCGTGGGCATGAATAAGCAGCCAATCACAGTACAGGGGGCGGGATATTTCTGAACGTGAGAACAGGAATGCCTTACGTTCAAGTTAGCAGCTAATCATGTAACACTACAGGATCACGCTAACACGTCAGTGCTGGAAGTGGGAGACGCGGTCAGTGTTAAATAAATGAACGACGGACTGATAATGTGTTACAGAACAGATCTGATATCAGGAAGGATACAAAGTTATTATTATTATATGCAAAATTCACCGCGCACTAGTAATGACTGCATCGCCACTGAGGAGCCATCACTTCCGGTAGGGCTAAGCTGCGTGTTAGTGCTCGGCACGTGGTTGATATGCGGCTGTACACGCAGGCCGTCACGTTCTGCTTCCCCAGCAGCAGGTCTCTTTCTCTCTCTCTCTCTCTTTCTCTCTCTCTTTCTCTCTCTCTCACTCACACACACTCACACAGCGCGCTGAAAATCACCACCAGCCTCCACTGAAGAACTTACGGTTAGCAATGTCACCCCCCATCTTATACTTGGTCACAACCAAGTCCTCGGCGATGGTCTGCTCTTGCTGTTCATCGTCGGACATCTTTGCAACGAAACTGATCGCGTTGATTCCCAAACCGATGAGTAAAGCAGGAAAATCACCCCGAACACCGAGCCACTCACCGCCACCGCACTTCGTCCTGTTAGCCACGCCCACTCCAATGTGACGTCATAAAACGTCACAGTTCCGCCTCCCTCCAAAATACAGGATCCGGAAAAGTTCCATTTCAATCAATTACATTCATTTAGATGGATGTTCATATATTTCTGTGTATTGATTCTATATTTTAAGTATTATTGTCATATAATTAATGTGACACTTAAATTATAAAAAAATATAATGAATAAAATTATTGTAAAATTCATTTACTCATTCCTTTTCCGAATCTCAGCCAGCACTGGGCGAAGGCGGGGTACATCCTGAACTGCTTGGCAGGCCATCGCAGGGCCAACATGCGCGCACACACATTTTCGCACTCACACCCACCTAGGGGCGATTTGGAACGGCCAATTATCTTAATCAGAATCACAATACTTTATTGATCCCGGAGGAAGTTGTGTTAATGCGCATGTCTTCGGACTGTGGGAGGAAACCGGAGAGCTTGAAGAAAACCCACGCAAACACAGGGAGAACATGCAAACCCCACACAGAAACACCCATGTCAAGCCCGGGACTTGCACCCAGGACCTTCTTGCTGTGAGGTGGATATGCTAACCACTATGCCACCATGCTGCCCTATAATAACACATCTGAAACAATATAAAACAATTCAAAATAACTTCCAACACTATAACTTTATTCCTAATTTGAAATAAAAATAGATTACAGGCAAATAGTATGTATAAAATGACATCACCTCAAAGCATAGTGTAATAAAAAAAATAAAAAAATAAAAAATAAAACAAAGAAATGAACTCGTTCTGGTTGGCTATACAAAATAGTAAAGCTTTACCACTGATTTCATTTAAAACATGATCAAAATACCAAAATCGTTCTTTCTTCCTTATGGACACTACCACATATAAAACATTACAAGAAAAGAAAGAAATTATTTATTTGTGTCTGATTCTTTAAGTGCTTGAAGTGATGCCATTGATACTGTTATGACAAACGGCTACATAATGGTTAGATTATATATAATATAATATGTATAGGTATACAATATGTTCTTTCATACTTAGATTTTGTACAAAAAAATTAGTATTAAAACACATTCATCCCTGACTCAATTTTAACTGTCATGTGATGCAATGCAAGCTGCCATGATGAATTTAAAGAAGAGGACTGTAACAGACATACTGAATCATAAAAAACCCTGTTAATACAGAATCAATGGAAGTTAAAAACATAAAGACTGATTTGCATCATGAGGTTCTGTGGTTGTTTAGTAACGAATGAGGTTTATACGTTTTTACATAGTGCACACTAGTGTATTAGCTGTAAAAGTACATTAACTGGTACGGCAGTTTATTCCAATATAAAAAAAACACATACAAAAATATATACATGTTTCTATACATATAAGACGTATTCATCAAAGGTGAGGTGTATATAGCGGAATAGTCCTCGAGACAGAACAGATATCCACTAAGCCTGAAGTGAATAAGAGTTTTAGTATATAGTACATGAAAACATAAGAAAAGTAAACTAAAACAAGATTTTTATGGTTTATTTTTACATTTTTACATGATTGACGCATCATCCTGAGTTTGCAGGGTGGATCGCAAACCAATTACACCGGGCCATTCCTGTGTAGTTTATACTAAATACAGTTATTTTTACTGCCAAGTGTTCCTGGTCCAGACTATGGATAGTGCTTTACAGGTTGCTACATTGCTGATAGTTTTTTCTTTTTTATTCTATATTTACAAAACTTTACACTCAGTTCCATCCTAATTTCACTTAACTCTTTCCCATCTTAAGTACGCACTGCATTTGTTTTGGAAAACAATCGACTGTGCCAGTAGTCAGGATTGTCAAAACACCTGTCTGCCCCATCCTTGCCCTTTCCCATTCCTGTCTGTACTTTTATGTATGGCTTGGCTGCATGTCGGGGCTGCCCCTGGCTCTCCTTTTCTTCTCCTGCTTCATGTAGGTTCTGGTATTCAGCTCCAGAATTTCGCCCGGCAACCTGAGAGTCCATTTCTTCATATTCATATACCTCTCCCTCCCCCGTCATCAAGCTTTGAACCTCAAGCGATCGCCTCAGCCTTGGCTGGCAGTTTGTGTACTGATACTCTTCCTCTTCACACTCATCTTTCTCAAGAGATTTTTCAAAAGAAACATGGCTTCCTTGTCTTAGGAGGTCCTTTCTGGGGTTAGCATTTGTGGCCATGACCCCTGGAGCACTACGAATGTCCATATATTCATACTGACGATCCTGGCCTAGATCGGCCTCTGCATACTCTGCTTCACTGGATGGAAGGTCAGCGTTGCTACGACTTTTTTCATCCAAGGAACACTGAGACAGGCCTCCACTGCTTTCAGTACCTTCCATGGACAATCTATGATTGGCACCTGGAGGTTTGGGTATGCTGAAATTGCGATTTGTTAGCTGAGAGCTATTCTGGCTCCGTCCAGTTGCGCGTTTGAGGGGAAGGTTTTGATTGTTCATGTATTCATATTCTTCCTCACCACTGTCGTGTTCTTCTAAAAGTTCACGTGAATGACCCATAGATAACCTCCCATTGGACAGTGTCACACGGGATGGGACAGAACACAGTGTGTCTAAAGAGAAAATGATGAAAGATGTTAGACATTGTTGTTATGACTGTATGCTTAACTGTGGTTATTACATCACTGACATGAATCATGAGGGGGGAAAAAACAGATGTAACACACAATTATTCTCCCACACCTTTATCTGAACTGTCACTTTGTCCTGGCAGTACGTATCCATTTTGGTCTTCCTCTTCCTCAGTACTTGGAGATGGAGTGTCAGGAATGGGTGTGTCTGGGGGACCCGATAGGCTGTCCCTTTGAGATATATAGGCACTGTCCTCCCGACGTTGCTCACCTCTTCTGCCAGCCAGAAGTGGCTCTTCATTCATCTCCAGTTCTACCAGGGTACCATGTCCCTCAGAAGTGTCAGAAATCGTGCGTGCAGAGTTGAGGCGGGATCGTGGTGGCCACATGGTCTACAACAAAACAACAATAAATTGTGTGTCATACCACATAACAAGAGCATGCAAAAAAAACCTTTAGAGTAGACACTCGGTTGGCACATTGGCATAGTGTTAGCATGTCCTCATCACAGCAAGAAGGTCCTGGGTTCAAGTCCCGGGCTTGGGTGTTTTTGTGTGGAGTTTGCATGTTCTCCCCGTGCTTGCATGGGTTTCCTCCAGGTACTCTGGTTTCCTCCCACAGTCTAAAGACATGCACATTAGGCTAACTGGCTGTTCCAGATTGCCCCTAGGTGTGAGTGTGAATGGTTCTGTTTGTGTTGGCCCGGCAATGACCTGGCAAGCTGTTCAGGGTGTACCCCGTCTTTGCCCAGAGTCGGCTGAGACAGGCTCCTGCCTCCCCGTGACCTTGATAGGGTTAAGCAGTTTGGTAAATGAGTGAGTGAGTGAGTGAGTGAGTGAGTAGACACTCTTCCACTCTGTACCATACCTGTATCGAGCCCTCTACACTTGGGGTCATTGGGAGGTACCCCGCAGGGGTGAGACTGGCCTGTGTACAGTAAACAGAAAGTAATATCATATTAGAGACTGTTATAGACCAGAAACAAATTCAATACACAAGTCACATTCAGTACACTAACTCATGTGCATTGAAACCTCCTTTTATACCACCTTATAACTTTTATGAATTTTTTTATTGATATATTTATTAAATGGATTTCTCACCCTGTTGTTATCCACACGCAGTCTGGAGAGACTTCTTGATGGTGTGAGGTAGACAGGAGGTGTGGTCATGCCGTCTTCCAGTGCCTCATCCTCTTGGTCCTCCAGTCCCACACCTAGAATATCTACCTGAGTGCCACGGTGTTGCTCATCAGAGGCAGGGTCAGGAGCGGTGCACTCCCCCTATAAAAATGTAACACACCAGTTGCATATGTGTAAACACTTAAATGCCTGTAGTATGTTCTGTTAGATAACTTTGATTCCATACCTTGATGACGAGGTACCGAGGTGGGTCTCGAGCCATACGGCTAAACTCATTCGCTAACTCTTTGAAACTTGGTCGAACATTTTCGTCAATCATCCAGCCTGCCAGGAGAATCAAATAGGTTTTGTTTTAACATGATATCATAATTGTTTTACATTAAATAAACATTAGAGTCAGTAATTATTGAAGCTCCAGACAAAAACATTCAGGAAATGATGATAATATCCCTGACTGATCCACGGCAAGTACATGTTTGCTGTATAAACTGTCCAGTAGGTGGCACATGTGTGTTCCTCATAAAAGTGAAAATGCTGCTGGTTAGAGTTGATCCATGATTTTAATTACCCAAATGTATATGGCAAAAATTCTTCTAAATATGCAATGAATACTTGCCTGTATTTGTTAAATGGCCTTTTAGCTTGCAAATCCACTATGCCACGGTGGCATAGTGGCTAGCATGTTCGCCTCACTACAAGGACCTGTGTGAAGTTCTGTATGCTGTGTGCTTGCGTGGGTTTCATCTGGGTACTCTGATTTCTTCCCACAGTCCAAAGACATGCACATTAGGCTAACCGGCAGTATTTAGGCTAAAGATTGCCCGTGGGTATGGATGTGTGTGTGAATGGTTGTTTGTGTTAAGATCCACCTGTGGTGGTCTAGCGAACTGTTCGGGGTGTATCCCGCCTTGGCCCAGTGTTGGCTGAGATAGGTGCCAGCCTCCGCACAAAACTAGATGTAGGATTAAGCAGGTCAGAAAACGAGTGAGTGAGTGAGGATGTGGGTCAAGATGTTAGGTAAAAGGACTTGTTCAACAAAGCAATTTCAACTTATTTACCTACTACAGACTGTGAGACTGTATGTTGAACAAACTGGTTTAATTGCTTGCTTATATATATGTGAATTTTGACATTAAAGGCTTCTTTAACATAGTGAGTTAGGTTAACATAGTGAGTTAGATTTTAAATTTTTGTTGTGGTTCATATGGGAGGCTGGTGGTGGTTTGAACTCTATATATTTTTAACTGCTTGTACTAAAATCATTGTCACTGTTACAGGTGTACTGAATATACATTTCAACAAAACCATTCCTCAAAACACAGAACATAATTTGATTTTGCTATACTGCATTTAGCCCATCCAAAGTGAGCACACACACTCAGAGCAGTGGGCTGCCATATACACTGCGGTGTCCGGGTAGGAGTTGGGGGTTCAAGAGCATTTCGGCCATGAACGTGGAGGAAGGGAAGGTGCAGCTCCCCCCACCACCACCACACATTTTCCCTGCTGGTTCGGAAATCGAACCAGCGACCTTCTGGTCCCAAAGCTGCTTCTCTAACCATTAGGCTACGTCTGCCCCCTACATTATAACATTCAAGATAATTACAGTATCCTGAATGTTATAATGTCATTATATTAAGAGTTATTAAGATGTTCTACCATTATTAAAAGAATTTACTGTACCAATGTATTCATTTTAAACCTTTTGTTTCATATCTGGCTTTCTTGTTCAGTATGTTTTGTATGCTAGTCAGTCTTTGATTTGCTCTCATGGCACAAGTTTTAACAAAATCAGTTCACTCTCTATCCACTATTTATTGACACCAGGTAGTAAATCTGTCAGATCTTAAACATGACAATTGAGACAAGAGAAAATCTCTGTAAAGAAATCATGCCTGTGTATATTTTTGGCTTTTGTTACTGTGTGTAATATTTTATGTATGAGGATCAAATTTCGCTTTTAGCACTCCTCTCTTGAAGTGAAGAGATTGAGGGGACTTACATTTGACCATAACCATATAGACCTCTATTGTGCAGATCTGAGGTTGAGACAGACGTTCGCCCTTCTGCAGCAGATCTGGAACTTCCTGTGGTTTCATCGCAGTGTAAGGCTCTGCCCCATATGACATCATCTCCCAGACAGTTACACCTACACAAAGAGGGAGATGCCAATAAATGACACATCAACAAGCTATCAGACTTGCTTTGACTTGAATGACTCTCTCGAGCCACACACACTCACCATAGCTCCACACATCACTCTGATGTGTATATCTACGGAACAGAACACTCTCAAGGGCCATCCACTTGATTGGCGACTGGTTCACCTTTACTTCATAAAAAGATTTCTTGTTGTCTGGGTAAAACAGGTCAGCAATGCCATAATCGGCAATTTGGACCATAAAATCACTCTTTAGAAGGATGTTCCGGGCCGCAAGGTTCCTATGGACAATCCTCTGCTCTTCAAGATAATACATACCCTGAAATAAAAAACATTTTTATGTATTATTTCTTTCTTATATCACAGCCAGGTTTAGGTCTCCAGTTTGATTAATCAGTCGGTGTTGGTTAATTTTCTGTAATGGCCTAGTAATTGCGCTGTCTATAATTTAAATGACTGCTTTATATTATTGCACTTAATTGACTTATACTAATTAAATTCTCACTCATTTGCCGAACCACTTAATCCTACTAGGGTCGTGGGGAGGCTGACACTGTACAAAGACAGGGTACAGCCTGAACAGTCATCGTAGAGCAATATACAATCACTCACATTCACGCCTATAGGGGCAATATGGACCGGCCAGTTAGCTGTATGTGCATGTCTTTGGACTGGAGGAGGAAACCGGAGTACCGGAAGGAAACCCATACAAGCTCAGAGAGAACATGCAAACTCCACACAGAAACACCCTTGCCAGAGCCCCAGAATCAAACCCAGGACCTTCTTGCTGTGGGGTGGACGTGCAGACTATCTGTGCCCTTGTACATGTTGGTTAATAATTAAGTAAAAAAGATAACCAATGGTAAATTCCTGTAGTAAAAGAGGATAAAGCTGAAAACTGCTATTTGAAAAATTAATTCTGCATTGCTATACTGAAGTTTTTATAAGAAGTCATTTATTTAAGCTTTATGAAATTAGTCTGCGATGTCAGAGCTTTAAAATACAACACAAGAGATCTTCTTCAGATCACACATTCACTCATTTGCTGAACTGCTTAATCTTACTAGGATTAAACCCACGTAAGAACAGGGAGAACATGCAAACTCCATACATAAACACCCTTGCCAACCCTGTGACTTGAACCCAGGACCTTCTTGCTGTGATGCGGATGTGCAGACTATCTGTGCCCTTGTACATGTTGTTCAATAATAAAGTAAAAAGGCTAACCAATGGTAAAATGCTGTATTAGGAAAATAATTCATATAATGTCAATTCCTTTCCAGCACTTGTTAATCCTTAATCCTTAAATAACACACACACACACACACAGAGAGAGAGAGAGCTTACCTTGGCGATCTGCACACACCAGTTGAGCAGCCTCTGTGGGTTGAGATTGTTCTTCCTCTTCCTGATATGTTCCAGTAAGGACCCCTGAGGCATGTATTGAGTAACCAGCTCCAAAGAGGTACCTGGGCAGATGCCTAAGAGCCGCACAATGTAGGGGTGGTCCAAACTGCCCATCGCCAGCATGTGCTACGAGATACAAGAAATGGCTGTTTGACTGAACAATTTCTATGTATGTGAAGAATCTGCACTATATCTGTATGTTGCTGAAGGATTTTATCAGGATATGTCAGGATACACAGTCCCCTGCAAAAGAATTGGAATGGCATGGCAAATCCTTTTGTTTCTGGAATTTACAGGAGTCATTTGGTTTTTATTATTATTATTTTTATTATTATTATTATTATTATTATTATTATTATTATTATTATTATTAGAAGTAGTAGTAGTAGTAGTAATAATAATAATAATATCAGAATTTTGCTTTAAATTTGCAGATATTTGTACCTATAAATTAAATAGCTTAGCACATTGTAGCTGGGAAGGCAGACCCCCAGCCTTCCCAGGTACAACTCATGGCTCAAACTCAGAGGAGACTGCATCAAGGTTAACCAAGAACTATCAATTGTTTAAACAATCAATTCATCAGGTCACACCGAATGATCCAATACTTGTAGGTCGAATGATCCAATACTTCTGATCATTTAAAAAAATGGATGGGTTTAAACAAGAGTTTTTTAGCACATCTATCAGGAAATTTGGTATTGTTATTTCAGTACTTTCAGAAAGGACTGAATGTGTGTGTATGCAGGTGTGTCTTACATCTGTAACTTCCTGGAAAGCCTGTCGACCAGTACGATCCTGAATAGTCTTTATAGCCACAGGAATCTTTACTGTATCTCCTTCTGGAATCCACACACCCTGAGCAAGAAAGAGAAATATTTGTGAAATAAACAGAAATAAGACTATTATTTAAGACTGTAGGTTATTAGACTCCTTTATTTCAATGTGAATACCTTGTGGACAGTACCAAACACTCCTGTACCCAGATTTTTGAGCTTTCGTAATTCAGTCGGTCTCAGAATGCGAGTGTGAACTTTAGTCCCCTTTTCTCCAGGATCCAATGGCTCAAAGCTCTGCAGAAATGAAAAAGGATGTAAACAGGTGAACCCATGACCATATCATTGTTAATACTTAGGTAATTACATGTATAAATTACCTCAACATGATCTACACATCACTACTGTTTAGTAAACTAGACAATGTGAAGCAAACAGCACAATGGAGTGGTTATTTTAAAACACAACCAAAGTACAAATAAACAACTTAACTTTTTTTACACTTTTTTTTTATTCTGCAGGTATTTCTTTTTGGTTGTAACCCCAATTAAGCAAGTCTTGGCGTGCCCACGTCCCTAGGTATATTTAGACCTCCCTAGAAATATGTTAAACATTTATTCAACATTTTTTGAGTCTACAATGTTGTTTAACCAGTCATGCTGTTTTGCTTCATGTAAACACAAGAAAGTTAATTATGCTTTAAAGTCTGCTGTTAATCAGGAACAGGAAATAAATAATAATAAAAAGACCAAATGGGTTACTTGAGTTCTAGTTTAGGAACTAAAATTAAATGAGTAAAAATGAGTTCTGGAAAAAGTTTATGCTTTGTGGTATTGATGTAAGATTTTTATAGAAAGTTCAAGTTTATATAAACCATCATCTTTGACAAGTGCTAACAAACCTCTCCACTTTCAAGATATCTTCTCATAGCACGTTTGCGTCGGATGGCCAGACTGCGGCGATATAGAGCAGCCATTACAAACACAAAGAATCCCACCAGCACACAAGCTATAGCACCCAACACAATGGCAATCACTGGTAACCTGCACACACACACACACACACACACACACACACACACACACACACACACACACACGCATTAGAGAGCATTGATATGAAACCTAGATCAGCCTGATGAACACTACCCATCAAAAGTTAGAGAACACACCCCTTTATTTTTTTTTTACATTTTATTGAAATGTAAGCAGTTTAATTCCAGTGATGTTCATAAGCGGTATATCAGAAGTACATTAGAAGAAAAGGACAAGACTATAGGCTTCAAATCATGTCAAGGCCCCAGCACAACCTCCAGACTTAAACCCCATTAAGCTGGTTTGGGATGAAGTGGACAGAAGTGGGATCCCATAAAAAGTAAGGCTGCACCTATGATGGCGGCACTACATGGTGCGGAATATGGGCCCTTAGTGAGTGATCTCTGTTGTTTGACAGGACAGCGGAGCTCACAATGTCAACAGAGAAAACTTGTTGCACCACTTAAACAAATAGTGGGATATGTTTTCAGGGTTCACGTCCCAAGATTCACTCTGCACTCGAAATGTGAAGGCAAAGCAACCAACATGTGCAACACATTTGTAGAGACTTCGGTAACAGTATTGGGAAGAACTTCCAGAACAATATTTGACTTCCATTGTTGAAATAATTCCAGGAGTATGGCTGCTTTGATTACCCTGAGTTTATACTGGGTCACAAAGTCCATGATCACCGCAATTCAAAAAAGCGTAGAGCGCCACAATTTATGAGCACGCTTGGAGCACTGCTGGGGTTTAAAAAGGAGGCAGGGTGCAACCAAGAGATGAAACTTGAAGGAAACATGTTTCCAAGTTCATCAAGATCCATTACGATGGTGCATCAAGGTCTGTTATGCTCTGTTAAGGTTTGTTAAGCTTCATTTCATGAATGGCATCAACTGCTAACTGCTTTTTTGTTCTGTGCTTTAATTTCAGTAAGACATTCAACTGCATAGATTTCAATAAAGACTGGAAAAATGGAGGTGCTCTAAAACTATTGAATGGTAGTGTACATGGAGGTGAGGTGTGGAATGTGCTGCATCAACCTGTTATATTAAATATATCAAAGCGTACAAACTTGCAGGAATCACATTCCATACATTAATATATCACAGCTACATTGTCAGAACAGAGTGAACCATTGGTTCTATTGATCTCTTCAATTAAGTTTCCATGCCGGCCTCATCATCAAAACCTGAGGATCAGCAGGGTTGTTCAGGCTCAAAGAGGTTATGACACAAGACATGACAATTGCAGTGTGAGACATGCAGCCCTAATGTTTATAAGTTCAGAGAAGATCCCAGTGATGATTTACACATTCATAAAAGTTGAGCAAATTCACTTGCTGTATAGAGACAGAGATGTTGTTTAAAAGAATGACTGCACGGAATGACCTTGTAAAGCTATAACCAGTTCTTTGCATATGTATTACATGGAGTTTTTCATAGGTGCTATAAAATTACTTATATATTATAATATTTATATAATTATGAATAATTACTGTGTCTTCCAGAGTGGAGGATTGTGAAAAAAAATGTCATTTAATGGATTGGATTGGGACCATAAGGGTCCATTTAAAAAAAGAAAATAAAATTAGGTGCAATGAGCTTGTATGAGCAGTGTACAAAATTTAATGTATAACCAGCTTTTCATTCACTACTTCTTTATTACTTAATTTTTTTCCCCCACATCTGGGACACACACAGCTTCAAGTTCATTATTTTTGACAGCGTACAGAAACATTCTATATTGTATAATAAAACTGCAGAACAAGGACTATATTTATAAGATTGATTATATATTTTTTGCATAATTTTTTTAACTTAATAATGAGTTTTAATTTTATCAAATGGCCTAAATGAAATCCACTACAAGAGAAAAAAAATATTAAAACTCAACTCTATAACCATTGTGTTAAGAACTCTCCTGAGGCCGTTATAGTGGGTTATTTAAGCTTTGTTAATGTTGCCAAGGGTAGTTAAGTCCCAGGTAAAATGGCAGCAGTCTTGCCATATTTTGACGATGAGGCAGTGCTGAGATTGAGATTTCATATCTACTGTTTATTAGACTTGTTTGAATTTACAATACAAAAACAAATGTGACCAGCAGAAGAAGACACACACCCAGACGATGCTCTCTTGGGGGACTCCAAACATTCTCTCAAAGTTGGTCCAGTACACCTGAAACCCAGAGAAATAAAATTTATTCTACTGTATTGAAATACAGTAAGTCTGTTTTGTTTAGTTTTAAATCTTTACTTGGTTTATTTATGACAGGATGTGGGAGCTGGTCTGAGAGCAATAAGGTTGAACTAAACGATAATGCAGCATGAATCACAGGTAACACCTATGTGATGTCTTTACATGAGTCATAAATTACAGTTATTGTAAACAAGACAATTCAATTCTGTGCCAGTTGAGAACGGCAACATGAAGAGTAACCGCAATAGCATATTCCTGGCTTCCATACACCCCGAGCCCCCCACTTATCTTAGTATAATTTACAATATGATCTCACCCGCGAGTGCAGTTGACATGACAGGGCTGGCATTTGCTTTGGGTGTCGTGGAATTTATAAACGACAGCCCGTTTTTCTCCCATGACTCCCTGTGGGCATGAAGAGACACAGTGTGGCCCATCTTGCAAACTTGCACACACTGCGCACTGATCTGCTCCCTAGGGCATAACAGCAGGGGAAGGGGAGGGGGCGAGAGAGAGAGAGAGACAGAAAGATATATTACATTATAACTAATGCATTATACTATGCTAATATGAATAGTGATGTTGCCTGATATATGTAATAAAAAATAAATAGCTAATAACCAGTTCTAAACTTTAAAAGTTTTTTACAGATCACCTCATATAACAGTCCAACAGGTCATTCTAAACAGTGTGTATATGTTTTTACAAGCTTACACTTTGAAATACAAGGAAATTAGGTGTGTGTCAAAACCAGTATTGAGGTCACAGTACCGGTCCTGTGCAGGTGGGCCTGTTCTCCTGCACTGCACACTCAGAGTGACATGGCATACACTCTCCGTTTGCCCCGGCAAATTCCCTCTTTTTCCTGTAATAAGAAATGCATACGCCACTTAAATTGCACAGCTCAAAAAAGCACTGATATAGTATACTGTTATGTTTAGTTGTGTGCAGTGTGGTTTGACACTGAAGAATAAACTTTACTATAACTAGTTTAGAATGTGTGTACATTTTGAGAAAATAAATTAACATTTCATTATTATCATTATTATTTTTACACACACACACACACGCACGCACGCACGCACACACACACACACACACACACTAACCCTTCTAAGAAGTTGCAGGTTGGCACACAGATTCCTCCTCTACTGTAGTTCTTACAAGAGAGACACTGGTCTGGGCCCGGACCCCAGCAGCCATTGGATGAACATAGTGGATCACACACATGGCCCTCACTGTCTGTTAATCAGCAAAACACACATACACACAGGTGCTACTGTCACTGTCTGATAACCTTTCACATATTTTTTAAAACTAGTGTCCATCACAGTATATGACTTTTTTCTATTGTGCTGCTCATTATTATGGCACTTTCACACCAAACGCGATGACACAAAGTGTTATGAAAATTTCTGGATGTTCTATGCTGTACATGATAACCACAGGACAATATTTATTTGATTTAAAACTGAGTATGTGCCGTGTTTCCTGACCA
>JAOUQZ010000016.1:12269379-12279723 GCA_028564935.1 Neosilurus hyrtlii | reverse complement strand
CACACACACACACACACACACACACACACACACACACACACACACACACACACACACACACACACACACACACTTGCGCAAGCTGGGACATTTCGTCCATAATGTCAATATTAAATATTCAGGACTCTTTTGAATGAATGACTTTCTTCTTTGAGTTTCTTCCCACACATTATGTGTGATACAATTCTATCTCTTTCTTTGTATAAATGATTTAAAACCTTTTCTTTCAGAATATGAATAGCAGATTGTTTGGTCCTTTGTCAGATTGTTTGAAAGCATCAGTCAATTGAACATTTGGATCAATTTTTTAATCAATTTCATAAATTTTTGTCACCAAATCTCTTTTAAATAAACATTCATTTACAATTACAGCATTTGGCAGACATCCTTATACAAAGTGACTTACTTTTTTTTCAAGGTTTACAGGCTTTACTCAAGGGCCCAACAATGGCAGCTTTGTGGTACTGGGTTTGAACTGACGACCTCTGGATCAGTAACCCAGAGCCTTAACCACTGAGCCCCCACTTCCATTAATGCATGCAACATTTATTAAAGTGAACAGAGAACCTATATTTTTCTTATGCAAAAATGCTATTTCACACACACACACACACACACACACACACACACACACACACACACACAATTTATTTACTTTTTGCATTATTATATATGATTCAGTTTAAAACTATTTTATATATTCTGTACAAGAACACGTCACACTGACATGCGTTGCGCAAAGATTGCAAAACTGTGCTATATTCAGTGATGCAAATCTATCTGTGGCAATCTACAGTACAAAATACAAGTACTCAAAGTACAAGTATACTATTTTAACCTCATAACCTATTTATAAAACTATACAATAGGATTAATTAGTTTAGTTCTTATTAGGTGATTTTATTTCCTCAATCTCCTTAAATCACCTAGATTTTATTTCACTTTAAGTGGCCATTAAACCATTTAAGAATTGGTATATGGTTGTCATTAGTCTGCAGAAGCATCAACTAAACATGAAAATTTCCTACTTACTGTAGGAGATCTCATTTTACCTAGCAATAAACAAATAAACACTCTTAACAAACAAATAAACACTAAAAATGAACCCAAGAATCTCATCAGTTTATATGCAACATAAACAACTTACTTTACTTTATAATCCATAAAAAGTTATTTGCATGAATTATACAGCTGTTATTTCTCATATATGTTCCAAACCGTTTTATTAAAATGCATATTTGCAAGCATTGAAGATACTTCACCTCCATGCTGTAGTCTAAATCTAGGGTCATTATTGCTTTGGTAACTGGGTCCACACAACACAATTTCCCTTTTATTGAGGTGTTTCTTGAACTTCTTTTAAACTGAGGCTGTGCAAAAGAAGATTAACAGGTTCATAAGTGCTAACATTTCCTGCAGCACCGGTTTTTAACTAATCAGTGATTAAAAACAACACACACACACACACACACACACACACACACACACACACACACACACACACACACACACACACACACACACAAACGTATCACACACTTCCTGTTGATGACTATGATGAATCACTTCTTTTTTTTATAAGGAATCAGTTAACATCTCTAGATATGCCAACACTGTTTGGACAGAAAAGTAAACTAAACAAAATAAACCAATTATTAATTTTTTTTTTGTCCAGCAACAAAGTATAACTTTTTTTCTGGAAAAACCATCAGAACAGATTGAGAAGTTCAGTGACAGGAAAGCAGTACAAATCCTGGACAGTGAATGTGTTCTCAGTAAGTTGATATCTCACCAGGAAACAACTCAAAGCTCAGCACATCAATGAATGAACAACCTCATTCTCTCTATATCTTTAGTGTTTATCAAGGGACCTGGCTTTAAGCTAACACAAATATGAACATAAGCTTATATTATTTAATTTTACATAGTGGGTGGAACAAGTAAATATGCACTAGAATCTAGAAGGAATCGATAATACGTGCAATGTTAGCATTTTGACCCAAATCCGAATCTGAATCTGTAGTTTATTTTGTTTTTCTTTACTCTTTAATAAAATATCAGTCAAATCCTGCGGAGACACAGTTATTTCCTTGTGGGAATCTGGCTCCCTCCTCAGGCTTAAAGCAAGAAATATCCTTTATTGAATATTCAGTCAGCCCTTTTTATCATTGGAGCAGGTTCAGATAAAAAATAAAAAAACAAAGAATAAACTCAGACACTATTGTGAGATTTTTTCAAGAATTCATGACAAATGAGTCATATTCTCAATTAGTAATATTCTGTGAATAATATGTACCAGTACTAAAAAATATTGATTGTCCAGAAGAATCCATGGAAGGGTTTGCTTTTATTGTGGGTACAACCGGAGGTTGGGGTTCAAAGTACAGTCACTAAACTGCTCATGGATTATTAAACCCAGAGTTTATATGCATTTCTTTTATTCTTAGAGAAGTTTAAAATTCTTCCTTGATTTCAAAGATAGCAAATAAATCATTTAAACAAAATTGATAGACAAAAACACAGTTTTGTAACCAATAACGGAAACCGTAAAGACACAGAGGTAAAATGTATAAATACTTTCTTAAACGTATGTCTTGTGCAACTGTAAGCACAAAAAACATTTTAACATTAAGATTTTTTTATTTTTTTATTAAACTTTATTAAAACTCTCAGCTTTGTTTTGTTCCCAATTATTTTCCACCCACAAAAAATCAATCCAGTAACTCACTAAATCAATAACTTATATGAGTATTTATTCTTTCTTTCTTTTTTTTCAATACAGCATATAAGGCCACAAATCATAACTGGACACAGTGGATGTGAATCCTGCATTACAGTATGTGTGGATAGCACAGACACATGATCTAAAGTAGAACTAGACTTTTAGATGCTTTGTGTAAATGGTATTAAGAATAAAAGTCAGTTATGTGTCTGTTGATGAACAGCCATGCTTTGCTCGTACTATGACTTGATCTGTAACGTCAGTTACACAGTACTGTAAAGCATCAGCAGTATCATATATGTATACATATCGACAGGCTGTCAAAGCATCTGTATTAAAACATGTGAAAGAGGAGGTTATTTGTGTTACAGTAAAGTGAAAGAATAATTATGCTAGTGCTATAAGTGAGAAGGATCTGCACTATAGTCAGTAATCAGTAGATTCTAGTAGAGTTCAGATTGAGTCCTCACCATCATCTTGGTCTGAAAACTGTTTATTGAGAATCTACAGGATTCAAAGACGTGCACATGACTCACAGTGGCATTAGTACTATGTGATTTGTAGGATACCTTTAGATCAGAACTGCAGAGTTTATGTTACAGTAACACAGACCGAGTGTTAAAGCAAAACATATATTAGCCCAGCATCTGTAGCCTTACGTAAGATCTGCTGTCTAAATACCATGCACTAGTAGATCAGATGCCTTGGTAAACAGGACAGCTTTATTTTACGTAAAGGTTTAGCACTGTATGAAATAGATACGTGCTGTAAACACTGAGCAAAAACCACCCTGACACATAAATATTCAAATAATCATTCTGCTGCTACTTTCAAATAAATACAATAAATAGAGACCACATAACAGAATATGAGCAAATAAATAAGAACACAGAACTCCTGGTGAGTGGGAGTGATATGTTACAAATCCTCACATTGTGTATTACGAATAGAATTCTTGCAGAAAACACAGGGAAAGATATCAAGAAACATAATGCAGTTTGTAGCAAAGCACAAACACATGTATGTGTGTGTGTGTGTGTGTGTGTGTGTGTGTGTGTGTGTGTGTGTGTCCGATGTGTGCATGTGCATATACTGGTAGCTTGCACTGCTATTTGCTAATATTATCCATCTTCTCACAGCACTAAACGCAAAAGCTAATTTTCATAGCTTGTTAAGAGAACACTTGGCAAAGAGACAAAATGTACATACATGGTAACCATCAAAAATCTAAATTATTAAACAAATATTCATCTGCAACTTGGACAACAACAGGGGCATTCTATCTATCTATCTATCTATCTATCTATCTATCTATCTACCTACCTACCTACCTACCTACCTACCTACCTAACTACCTACCTACCTACCTACCTACCTACTCACCTACAAACCTACCTAAATACCAAAGCAGCATGCATGCCATGCAGACAAAAGCATGATGTCTACAAATAACACAATATTACATTCTGTTTACCCCCCCCCCCAATACAATACACAAGTCAAACAATACAGATGAAGATACTGATAGAAGTGTATTTCCATCTTGTACTGCTTTAACAGTAGAGCAGCTAGCAACAGTATGTGTTATTACGTGATTATTGTTCTTTCAGAATACCTTTCACAGCGTTCCATGATACTTGCTGCTCCGCCATCCACATCGTTTACATTTATACATTTAAATGATCAGCCATTCATGATACCAGCTTACTAACACAGCACCACGACATAGCAGCATGCAACACAGAGCGGCTCTATACTGCTATAAACAACACAGATATGCATGCAATCTACTGTCTACTAGCTCCAAGTCTCATTGTTCCACAGTGAAGGAAAAAGCCATGCAGGAGGACACAGTGGGGAGCGTGTTTACACAGCATACTCAACTCTTACTAATACAGTTACTGACCAGCAGGAACACATGCTTAATCTTAGCATGTGTGTGTGTGTGTGTGTGTGTGTGTGTGTGTGTGTGTGTGTGTGTGTGTGTGTGTGTGTGTGTGTGTGTGTGCATGTGATAAGACAAACTGCATTACAATCACAATGAACATACTCCATAAAAAATCTATTTGAAACATCAAACAGGTGAAATTGTCTCAGCTCTCTATGCTTTAGAGAAAACCTTTCTCTACATGTGAAAATGTAAAATCCAGAGAACACAAAGGGGAGAAAAACAAAGTATGGAGACATAATGACTATTCTGGGACTGTATATTATACTGTATACTTGAATGATATTATGTGTTGAGGTCCATTTCACACTGAATACAGAGGAACTACCAATAAGCAGAGATGTCAGTGTTTGTGTGTTTATGCGTGTCGAGGTGCGCACGTGTATGTGTGTCCATGTGTCCATATTTATTCTGATGTGTGTGCATGTGTGATGAGTCCATTTACACAGACCATCTGAAGGCTCTAATAACCACACATTTGCAAAAAAAATAAAAAATCAACCAAACCAAACCAAACCAAACCAAATAATACGATAACCCCAAGTGACCCCCACCCCTTGCCCTAAATAAGCCCTGCTTGAGACCTCTCATTTCTTATTCTTCAGCTGATTGGCCAGCCAGTCAAGACCCTCATATAGGCCATCGCCGCTGGTTGCACAGGTGGCCTGGATATACCAGTTGCGGTGACGCAGCGAGTGGAGACCGAGCTTATCTGTGATCTCAGCTGCATTCATTGCATTAGGCAAGTCCTGAAGTTACAAGGTGAACAGACAGCACAGTGTTAGACTGAGAACAAACAGTTCCCTAATGAAAAAAATTAAACAGAAGAATTTACTGCTAAATTTTGGCTTTTAAATGTTTTTTAGATGATAACCATGGAAAGATCAACAATTCCGTGTAGGGTGAATGGAGAGAAAAAGGATGAACCTGTTTGTTGGCAAAAACGAGGAGAACAGCATCACGCAGCTCATCTTCTGCCAACATCCTCATCAGCTCCTCCCTGGCTTCATTCACTCGTTCACGATCATTACTGTCCACCACAAAGATCAGACCTGCAAGCGGATTATGTTTCGTGTTAGGAACTCCCTTTCCTGGCACATGTCATGGTTTCTAGCATGTAAAATGCTGTTTATGTGCAGGTAATGTTTTGTTCTCAGGACAAGGTGTGCTATTATAATTGTTTTGTTTTTGTTTTCTCCTTTGTTTTTAGTTTATTACTTTCCTTTACTTCAGTTTTTAGGAATGTGGGAATGTCACTTTGCTCACTATTTAATCCCCTATTAGGGTTGCGGGAAGGCTGAAGTTTATCTAAACTGACACTGGGCGAAGGCGGGGTACACCCTGAACAGCTCTCCAGACCATCGCAGGGCCAACACACACAACCATTCACACTCACACTCACACTTAAGGGCAATTTGGAACAGCCATTTAACCAAACATGTATGTGGGAGGAAACTGTAGTTACCTGGAGAAAACACACACAAGCACGGGGAGAACACGCAAACTCCACACAGAAATGCCCAAGCCTGGGACTTGTAGCCAGGACCTTCTTGCTGTGAGGCTAACCACTATGCCACCATGCCACCCCAGAATATCACCTGTGATTTGTTATTAGTTAATCACACTATATATCTATTTAAAGTTGACATTCCTAGAGGGGCAATGGTGGCTTGGTGGTTAAGGTACGTCCCCCTTGCAATAGCCTGGTGAGCCGTCCAGGGTGTACCCCACCCTCGCCCAGAGTTGGCTGGGATGGGCGCCAGCCTCCCAGCGACACTAACTGGGATTAAGTGATTCAGAAAATAAATGGATGACATTCCTGGCCTTTGTGTGTTGCTGTGTTTCATGTTTTTATTTGCCATTATCCTAGTAACCTTGTGTGTGTTTACCTAGTATTGATATTCTTAATTATCATACAGTATAGTCCTTTTCAAAAACTTGCACACTTGTTTCCCAGGGGTTGTTCCATGAGGTGAGCTTATTAGATCTGAGCTTTTTATTATAACAGTCTAATTATTGTGTTCTATCCACAAGATTTAAGTGCAGCACACAGAAGCCTTTCCAAAAATATATATAGATATAGTATGATTAACTTTGTTTGTAAAATTGACTAAAATTAGCCTGGCTTGCTGGAATAATCCTTGCTTTCTGTATGGAATACCATCTGCTTTTCAGCGTCTACTCATTTTCATGAAACAGAAATGTGTGTGGTTGTGTGTGGTTTTGTGTGTGTGTGTGTGTGTGTGTGTGTGTGTGTGTGTGTGTGTGTGTGTGTGTGTGTGTGTGTGTGTGAATCTCTAATAAGAAGACTGATGGGTAGCTTTACCCTGCGTGTTTTGGAAGTAGTGTCTCCACAGAGGTCGAATCTTATCTTGGCCACCAACATCCCACACAGTGAAACTGATGTTTTTATATTCCACTGTCTCCACATTAAAACCTGGAAAAAACACAAAATGTAATTTCTTGGCATCTAAAACCACATAGAAGTTTTTGAGAGCATTGATATAATTGTATGATTACAGTCTACTATCATGTATAACTATATCAGCTGCTATTCCTTAAAACCACTGCAGTATCCTGAATGCTACAAATATTGTATTAAAGACTAACAATGATCCACTGAGCTACAAATAGCGGACTTAGGATGGCAATGCTGAAATGCAGTAAAGGTGCAATGTGTAAGAATTGACCACCAGATAAACTGACACTTCAGTAATCATTGGAATGCTGGGGTGTCTGGACATAAACAAACACCCACCTCCTCTTCCACAGTCCCCACATCAAAACACACTGCCACTCTAACTGAATTATTGCTCACAGCTCCACTGCTAGGTTCACACAGTCCAACTTTGTTTAGTCATCAGTTATAAAAAACATATAAATCAAACTGCTAACCAAAAGCTGGCCAAAAACACAAAATCCAACCAAACTGCAGAAACTTTGAGTGTTGACGAAGTAACTGTATTATGTTCTCGTGTGATGTCTGCCGATAGTTTACATTGTAGCCTACTTAGCTCAGGTATGAAGACACCACATAAACAGTGCAAAAACCCAGTATGGCTGCCAACACAGCAGATATGTATCCTAACAACAGATTCAGATAAAGTCCAAATTTACATCCCTTCTATTTGGATGAACTGCTCAGTCAGTATTAATTGTAGCCAGCTACCAATGAACGGGTGGATCATGAGACCCAGTGTCTCACCAGAATTAAAAAATGAATGGTCATGTTTTTTTTTGCTGGATCATCTATGGTAATATTACACACAGATTTATTAAGCATTAGATTTAACTCGATTCATCCCCATGGGTCAAAGCCTGCAATGCCACCATTATTACTGAAACATTGCAGAATAATTGCATTCAAAATATATTGATTGAGCTGGATGGACACTGTGTCTTCAGAGTAGACAAACTGGTAGAGAACCCTCTGTGGAGGGAGGTGTGCACCCACAGTATGTAAACATGTACTTGAAGTAATTGAACAGATCACGCTATGAAGACAGATCCAGCTTCTGTAAAGTAATTTTTTTTCATGTGAGCTACGTAGAAGGTACTGTGACGTGGCGATTTTTGTTCTGCAGGAAACTGTGTGTGTTTGTCTGTCTGCAGTCCACTCGGCCCTAGTCAGCTAATATCTTTGGCGTGAGCTATATATTGTATTACTACTATTATATCATTAGTATTAATACACGTTTGAGAGTTGTGCTAATGTAAAGTAATATTACTACAGTCATTATATTCACATAAACAGGAACTTTCCATGAGAGCTTACAGAAACTGTACTAAAGTAGGACTGCTGGAGCGAACACACGTTCTCTGATGTTATGGGTACTTAAACACACACTGTCTAACTTGAAGCTCAAGATACACTTCTAATTATCTAATTAGAATAATTATCTAATTAACTAATTAGACCCTAATCAATCTGGCTTCAAAGTGGCACATTCCATAGAGACTGCACTCTTGGTTGTCACAGAGTACACTACGACATTGGTCCCGCCTTCTACCAAGGGTCAAGGGAAAAATGCGTCTAAACTCTTCTCTGTTCTGGCTCCAAGGTGGTGGAATGAACTTCCTCTGAATGTTCAGACAGCTGAGTCACTGGGTATCTTCAATCGGTGGCTGAAAAAAAAGATTAGCACTATGTTTTTTACACACACACACACACACACACACACACACACACACACACAAAAAAAAAAAACCTGCACACAACATCTATCCACTGAGTTTTTGACTGATGGTATACTTAGTCTGTGTCCAGAAAAACCAGTATAAGAATATTTTCACGAATAGTGACTTTAAAGCACTTCTGTAAGTCGCTCTGGATAAGAGCGTCTGCTAAATTCTGCAAATGTAAAAGTAAATGTAATTAGATCCCAGCGTTAGACCTATTGGAAAGTTCCTGTCTATGTAAACGGAATGACTATCGTATTTGAGAGCTTATGGAAATTTTACTAAAGTAATATTACGATAATCATTAAATTTACACAGTCAGGAACTTTCCAGTAGGTCTAACACCGGGATCATTTTTGTGCCTGGATCCCAGTTGTTTCTGCAAATTTAACTTATCTCCTCTTTAGCTTATGTAGTCTGTAGTAAGATATTTCTGATTTTTCATTATGGTGGCACGGTGGTGTAGTGGTTAGCACGTCCACCTTACAGCAAGGTCCTGGGTCCAAGTGAGCAAAGCTCCATCCTCGCATACACAAGTTATAGTTACTAATATAGTAGTTCGGATACAGACGTCAAAGGATTCACCCAATCCTTACGGAATAATCTGCAACAAAAGGACGATTTCTGGATGCAACTTGTGTATGGGAAGATGAGGTTTGTTCACAGCATACCTTGCCTTGTTATTAGTCGCTCCAAACGAGTCCATAGTCTCAAAACGTGGCCAGCTTCAATATTTCTATGTCTTGAGATATATATCCAATACAAATTAGGCTTTAATAACTGATGGTGTAAGTTTTGGATGTTATTTATGAGTGATAATTACAAGTACATACTGATAATTTTTTTTAAATAAAACATGCCATCATGGATAAAACTACACTTTATATATAATAAAATGAATGAATTATTTAATTCATTCATTTTCTTCCGCTTCTTCCAGGGTCGGGTCGCGGGGGCAGTAGCCCAAACAGTGAGGTCCAGTCGTCCCTCTCCCTAGCCACTTCCTCCAGCTCTTTCGGGGGAACGTTCCCAAACCTGCCGAGAGACGTAGTCCCTACAGCGTGTTCAGGGTCGGCTCTGGGGTCACTTCCCAGTTGGACATGCCCGAAAAACCACACCAGGGAGGCATTCGGGAGGCATTCTAATCAGATGCCAGAGCCACCTCAACTGGCTCCTCTCAACGCGAAGGAACAGTGGTTCTACTCGGAGTTCCTCCCGGATGATAGAACGTCTCACCCTATCTCTAAGGCAGAGACCTGTCACCCTGTGAAGGAAGCTCATTTCAGCCGGATCATTAGGACACGCAATCCGCTCCACCACGATAAGGTGGCGATTCAAGGAGGGGATGTAAATTAATACAATATATTTTATTATATAATCAATTAATCACATTCAATTTATGTTCCTACCCTCACCTAGGTCACGAGCTTTGGGTAGTGACCGAAAGAACGAGATCGCGAATACAAGCGGCTGAAATGAGTTTCCTTCGCAGGGT
>JAOUQZ010000016.1:12241371-12257538 GCA_028564935.1 Neosilurus hyrtlii | reverse complement strand
ATATATATATATATATATATATATATATATATATATATATATATATATATATACACACACACACACACACACACACTTTTGCACAGTACTGTATATAAGATTAAAATGTACTTTGTAGGATGTATTTCTTAGCTCACCTGTAGCACAATAATTGTGTTTTTTCTTTTACTTCAGACAGAAAATCAAGGCCACTATTCCTGCACATCTTGCATATGGAAAAAGAGGATACCCTCCAACTATTCCAGGTAACACTGCAACAGAGTTTCCTGAACAGATGTCCTTACATAAAAATGTTATTTATTGTTTTTAAATTATTATTTTGAAATAATATTTTCAGTAACTCTCACTCATTTGCTGAATCGCTTAATACTATTAGGGTTGCGGGGAAGCTGGAGCTTATCTCAGCCAGTGGTGGGTGAAGGGAGGGAAAACCCTGAACAGCTCGCCAGACAAAACCAGGGCAACACACTTACACTCACATTCACACCTAGCAGCAATTTGGAACAACCACTTAGCCTAATGTGCATGTCTTTGGATTAATGGAAGAAATTGGGGTATCCAGAGGAAACCCACACAAGCACGATGAGAACATCCAAACTTCACACAGACATTCCTAAACCGGGGACTCGATCCCAGGACCTTCTTGTTGTGAAGTGGACATGCAAACCACTACACAATGCTGCCTATTTCCACCAACAATTCAGTTATATTTACTGTATATTAAAACACAACTATCTGAAGCTCCACGAGGTATACTGTACAGTCTTTAACAGATTTTCAGGTCAGGTTAGATAGTGTTGTTCTAAAAATTATCTTTACAGTATTCACTTTATATGAAGTCTTCCATGTTTTTAAGGTGGGGGTATGGTGGTGTAGTGGTTAGCCACAAGCACGAAGGTCCTGGGTTTGAATCCTGGGCTTGGTGAGGGGATTTCTCTGAGGTGTGTGCATGTACTCGTGCATTTGTGGGGTTTCCCCAGGTGCTCCTGTTACCTCCAAAAGTCCAAAGACATGCACATTAGGCTAACTGGCTGTTCCAAACTGTCCCTTGGTGTGAATGTAAATGGTTGTGTGTGTGTTGACACTATGATGGACTGGCGAGCTGTTCAGGGTGCGCACTGCCTGCTCCTAGAGTTGGGTGAGATAGGCTTGAGCCTCCCTGCAACCCTAGTAGAATTAATTGCTTTGGCAAGTGAATGAATGAAATTAGGGTTTGCTTATTAGTGGCACTGTATAGAGTGGCAATGGCTATAGGCATGGTGGCCTCTTCTATATCTTAAGTAATGACCATGATAGGGGATAAACAAGGGCATTATAAAAATATGAAACATAACTATCAAAAATAGAGATGCATTTCTGCAAGAAAATGCTGGTGTGATGCATGTTTATTCTCCGCCGCAGCATAAAAAGATGAGTGTGGCTCATGATGAATGGATGTGTGAATCAGGTGAGTTGAGGTTTGAGCAGTGAAGTGAAGTTAGATGGCTGTTCAATGAATTATGAGTGGGTCTTCTCATGGACAATGTATTCTTATTGGTGGTGGTGGTGGTGGGGAGCTCTTTTGAAAAGCCACATTCAGGCACCCTATTTTGGACTGGAACAGACAAGATGGTCTACAGTAGTAGATTACAGTAGTGTGCTGGCTTTGCAATCACACTAATTCCAAAATGCTTGGTCAAGCAGCTTTCTGTGTGCTCAGACTTTAAGATTACACATCAATAGATAGCTAGGACTTTGCTTTGTGTACCAATAAACAGTACACTGTGCATAATGATAAAACAAAATACCTTACTGGTGAATGACTGACATAAATAACAAAACTCTTCAAGGAGATGCCATTAGCAAGAATATTATATATTTTTTAAAAATAACCCAAAATCCTAATGATCTTACCATGTTCCTTCACTTTATACACATATATAGCATGAATTATAACCATGGATGGCACTAGTGGCTGGTAGCTATCTAATTTAGCTATAGTATTGGGAATTTGATGATTTCTGCTGATTGTTGCAGATTGAAATGGAGAATACTCATCATTCTCACTCATTTGTCGAACCACTTAATTCTTTTATCTCAGCCAACACTGGGCATCGGTGGGGTACACCCTAAACAGCTTGTCAGACCTTCGCCCAGCCAACACCCACACAACCATTTACACTCACATCCACACCTATGTGCAATTTGGAACAGCCTAATGTACACAGGCATAGAGAGAACAAAACATCCAAGCCCGGGACTTGAAGCAAAGAGCTTCTTGCCATAAGGCAGACTTGCTAACTACTATGCCACCATGCCGCTCAAGTTAGAGAAGACCAAATGGATATTTTACTTATGCGTTTACTAAATACACTGCAAATTGTGGTCAACATACATGATCACACAACTGTAGGATGATACAAAACAGTCAAGTACAGTCAATTGAACACAATAAAACCAACCTTAATGAAATAAAGTCAAGTGAGAGCAACACCGTATTAAGTCATGGAATGCCAGATGCAGGAAGTATTCAAATGCTTAGCAGCCATCAATTATTAAAGGATTAGTACTGTAGTAAATGATGACGTTCTCTGGAAAATTAACAAAACTATAATCACTTAAAATAGGCTTGCATTGCTACTGGAAAATAGTAATGTTCAAAATATGCATTGAAGTATGATGTACTGTACATTACCATGCTGAGTTATTGTTATTGTTGAGTTATTAAGCATGAATTTCTGTATCCCTTTATGCTGAGAGAAGGACAGAGATGTATACTGTTGCAGGGACTCAAGAAATTACCTCTAGAAATGACCTGGATCTTTAAAAGTGTGATGAGCCAGAAGTAACAGGAAGGATGTATGTAAAAGAGGGTTTAAGGAGAGGTCTATAAGTGTAAGTACTTAAATATGGTAAGCACTAATAAGGCCAGTGGTAACAACTAGTTCAGTTTATCAATGTTGTACTGCAGATGCCTTCCACAGTTCATGGGTCCAAAACCCACAGCGCCCACAGTGGCGCCTGATACTCCGTTTTCCTCCACTACAGTTGCAGATGGACAACCCTCACTAATCTTATCATGACTCACTCATTTGCTGAACCGCTTAATCCCACTATCAGGTTGTGTAGAGGCTGGAGCCTATCTCTGCGGACAATGGCAAAGGCAGGGTACACCTTGAACAATTCGCCAGACCAACGCAGGGCAACACACACACACAGCAATTCACAATCATACTCAAACTTAGAACAGCCAGTTAACCTAATGTGGATGTCCTTGAACTGTGGGAGTAAACAGAGTACCTGGAGGAAACCCACCTAAGCACAGGGAGAGCATACACCCTTGCTGAGCCTGGGACTTAAACCCAGGACCTTCTTGCTGTGAGGTGAACCACTAACCACTACGCCACCCTGTCGCCCCTGATGGACATGTAATTAAAGTCAATATTTTCTGAAATACGTAAGGTAATTCAGTACACAGAGCCAGAAACCACGTATTTTTGTGACTGATAAGTTTATTTCTCGCAGGAAGAGTAACGGGTTGAATGCAAATCATTAAGGATGGCCTAGCATTTCAGCAAGTGGGATGAATTTAAAATCACAGCAGATCATTATGGAGCCACAGTGCATAGATGTGAACCATGGAGAGAACAGAGAAGAAGATACCTACCTGCTCTAATAGCATATCATATCATAATCTGAATAATTAGCCTTTTCTTGTACTACTCATGATTAAGAATTGATCTGAGATTAAACAAAAGAATAAAGTCAGTATTCATCATCTAGATTTTTTCCCTTCCCTCTCTGCAGGTGACTCAGCTCTGGAGTTTGAGGTAGAGGTGATCTCCTTGGTGCAGCAGACACCTTGGCAGAAGCTGGTGAATGACGTGTTTCCTCTTGTGTGCCTGGCACTAGTTCCCACTTTATTGGGGCTAGTAGGTCTCTACCTCTACAGGAAGGCCAGCACACAACCTCAGGGCAAGAAGAAGAGCAAGGACAAGAAGAGCAAGAAGAAATAATTAAGACATGAAAGGAACAATAATCTATTTAAATAAAAACATTTTAGAAAAATCTGGAAAAAATCCTTGTCTGGCGTGGCATCATTCTAGTGGAATTGGTGTTTATCTGTTGTTTTTCTTGTGTGTTTTGTATCAAAGAAATACAGGAAACATCAGAAAATTAAGTTTAAGTCTTACTTGTTGCTGCATATATTTTTTTATAAAGTCAAATATGAAATACAATCATATCGTTGTAAGATATATCGATTATAATAACAAGCTATTCTTTACATGTAAAAACATGTACACGTGTAACTTGTTGGAATTCTCTTATAATAAGTTTGGAGTCGATGATGCATGTCTTTTACTGACTTTGGTACTTTCAAATTTAGGCATGTATGCTTCTTACAACTGTCTCCTCTACAGTGTGTGCTGCACCACGTGGGCCGCCTCTATGACCGTCCTGCGTGGTTGTGTGTGGGTTTGGGTTTCTGAAGCCGGAGAGGCTAGAAGTGGTGGACAGGACAACATGAGCAGCGAGTTCTGCTGCTGTAGGATCTCATCGCTAACAGATATTCCATCCAGGTACTGCTTGAGAAGAATCCTCAGCTCCCGATTCTCCCATCCTAGGATGTTCTTCTCTCGTTCTAAACACAAGCGTTCCAGCAGAACTTTGTTGTAACGTTGCCAGAACTTTTCTAGATCTGTATAGTCCATCATTGTCTAACAACAGAGAGCAGATGATAAAGGGACAAATATTTATACACGTATATTAAAAGCACGAATAGCTGGAATAAAGAATCTTTCAGAAGTGATTATTATTGCCAATGCTTCATTGCACAAATGAATAACTTTGCTGTGTTCCTGATATTAGTGAGAGTGTGATGGTCTGTGATGTATAACACTATAATAACAGGTGATTTGGAAAACGTGTATTTTACCTGTGATAACTCTTCAGACATAGCCTCCATAGAATGTGCTTTCTCCTGCCTCAGTTCCTCAGCATTTAACGATGATGTATAAAAGGGAATCACCTTCTCTTGCTCAGTTTCAAGCTTTCGACACACATCAGCCAGACGCAACAACGTCTCTCCCTGACAGTGAGAAACAAAGGAGATAAAAATTTACAAAAACAGTCAATTATCCTGCTTGTTTAGTTTTTTCTTAATGTGACTGCTTTATTTCATGAAGCTGACCAGCAGTGTGTGTGTGTGTGTGTGTGTGTGTGTGTAATAAATGGGTGTACCTCTTCTATAATATCTTGTAGTTTTTTTATTGTTTTATCACTGTACAAAGTGTGATTAGCTAGCCGTGTTCTTTCAGCTGCCTGGGCAGAGCAGAGCTTAGCTCTGAGCTGTTGGACTTTCTGAGTAAGTTCTTCACATTCAGCCCGAAGGCTACATGCAGATGCTTCATTCCCCTTCTGGTTGGAGCTTAGATGAGAACGCAGAGCATTGATGGTGCCCTGTATGCACACAGAATACATGAGCAGTAGCTGGGACATTTTCAGAAAAATGTACACAGTAACTGTAATCTAAAGAAAGACAGCCTTATATGCATTATGTTTAAAACAATGACCTTACTTTTACTGCACATAGATTAATATAAAATGTTGTTTTCTGTATATAACTGACCAAAACTCCCACATAAAATTACAGGGAGATGACGCCTTCATTTTGGTCATTTTTACCATTGGTAACGGTAAAGACATTTTGCACTTTAGTAGATAACATTTCCTCTGGAAAGGATTACTTCTATATGCTTGGTAATGGAAATAGATAAAAATGCTATCTTTAGTCACTGTTTTCCACTTGATGCATTAAAGGCTGTCTTTCTTTAGAACATTTTTCTGAAAATGGCCCAGCTACTCAAACCAGTTACTGAGTCTAATTTTCATAAAGACTCATTTAAATACAGTGGCTTTAAATAGCCTTATTATATTACACAAAATAACTGTATTTGTGTTTTTGCAGAGCTGTATCCTTTATTCTCTGACCTGCAGTTTCTGTGTGTGCTTCATCTGCAGGTCTGCTTCCTGAGCATTGCGCTGGTCTGTGACTCGGAGTGAATCAAAAGCAGTCTGTCGCTCTTTGGTGGCTTCAGTGTACTTCTGCTGTTCTTGCTGAAACTGCTTCCACAATTCATCCACTGTGCCTTCCATCTGGATACGCAGCGCATGCTTCTCTTCAATGTCCTGTGCAAACACAGACCAGAGTAGTTATTAAAGATAACTAGTTCTACACGTCTTAATGAAATTTCTTTTGGTCTGTTGCCACATTTTGTAGTGTCACAGCTATTATTATTATTATATATTCAGTGAACTGGTTTTGCCTAAGTTAAGCTATTGGTAAATATACTACCTGGTTTTTGATGTCATCATGTTTACTCTGATAGTCCTGTCTGGCCTCACTGTCTATTCCAGCATAGCGCTGTTCTAGGACAAAGGTGGCTGCTTTCAGGAACTCATTCTCCTGCTGATGCTGCTTCAAAATGTGCTCCCTAAAAAAAAAAAAAAAAACTTGAACAACTGATAAATGTTTGAAGAATATTTCCATACATACTCCCTGCATACTTCCTATTCCTGCTGCATTTATTAGCTCATGCCAACAAAGTGGCTTGGGAGATATAGGAATGGGTTCTGTCTGTCCACCTGTCAGTCACACTTTAATTTTACCGACATTCACTTGCTGCGTGCTGAAGCTGGGGCTTTCAAAACTTGGTATGCTGGCTTACTACTATGAGTTCTAAGCTGAGTTTGTGTGTGAGTGACCTTAACCTACTTTTCAAGGTCACACAGGAAAAACTGTATATTAGGTCTCCGGACATTTACTTGCCGCGCGCTGAAGTTGGGGCTTTCAAACTTGCTGTGCTTGTTCTATATTATGAAATGGTCCTTTCGGTAGGAGAGTCTGAACCCCTGTGGTCTTTTTTTTTTATTTACTTATACATAGCATATATATAGCAACTTGAGTATTTTGAGTAGTTTGGGATTTCTCAGTGATGTGTAGCAGTATAGTTTGTGTACAGTTATTCATTCATTGATTCATTCATTTACCAAACCACAGAGGGTGCCGATCTCAGCTGACTATGGGCAATGGTGGGGTACACCCTGGAAAGTTCACCAATTCATGGCAGGGCAATACACACGTCTATTATATATATTATATATTAGATAAATCTACACACGTCTCACACCTAGGGGTAATTTTGAACAGCCAAACAGCTTAACATGCAAGTAGGGCAAACACCCACACAGACACACACACACACACACACACACACACACACACACACACACACAGACACACACATAGGGACAATTTGGAACAGCCACTTAGACTAATGTGCATGTCTTTGGACTGTGGGAGGAAACGAGTACCTGGAGAAAACCCACACAAGCACTGTAAGACCATGCAAACTCCATACAGAAATACCCTCACTACGCAACCATGCTAAAATTATTTCCTGTTGAAGAATTCATTACTTTTACAAAATTCAGTCAAAGGTCAATTCAAAAGTGGAGTATCAAGTCATAGATGTGTGTGTCCAAGGTACATGAAAATTCCACATGACCTTTGTACTTTGCTGATATTAACAACATAACACATAAGATGTAGATGTGTGAATGATTAAGTGTCTGTATACCTCTCTGAGTTATACTCGGTGCTGAGCTCCTTAAGATTGGTGTTCCAGTGTGACTCTAGTACTGCCAGTCGGCTTTTCTGTACCTCCAGCAGATGATCCACACACTGCAGATGAGCCCTGTTAGCCAGTGCCGACTGTTGCTCTGCTTCACTCAGCTCACATACCAACACCTGCAACATTTACACAGCTATAAGACATGATGGTGCTTAGATCATCATACTTCAAACACATATTCCACTTCTTGTCTACAGCATCTGGACTCCCCACCTTTATGACATTGTCCTTGCAGTCCATGACTCTTTCAAAGGTTTGGCTAAGTATTGCAAAATCTTCACGCAGCTCTGCTGCTCGAGTCTGCCGTAGGTTGGAACGCCAATGCTGGTTCAGCTTGTGAAGGTTAACTGTGCTGTTTCGCTCTTCCTTCTGTAGTTTATCCTGCCAAATCACAATGAATCAGCATCAGGAGTATCTGCCTTAAAGTCCCACAGCACCAGCAAACAACTGGTATGTTGATAGTATTTAAATATTTGTTATGTTATGCAAGTTATGTACTTGATATATAGCTTTATTCAGTACCTTAAAGCAGAGCTCCTGATAAATATCTATAGGGTCCGAGGCTGGTGTTATAAGAGTAGCAAATGAATAGATATCGATGTATAGATATATCACTGTAGTAGAAAAAAAATTCCCTCCTGCATTTTCTGAATACAGTCCAAAGTGAAAGAAGGAAAGGTTAACAATGAGTTTCCTTTTCACCAGCTTTCACTAGCTTATTTGTGCATTCATTTGTATCACCTGTTTTATTAGCTTAAGTATCCGTTTAATGAGTTCCTGTTCCATGTTTCTATTCATGTTTGGTGTTGTTTTGTCCGCCATTATCTGTGTTTTTTGTGAGTGGTGTATGAGCCTGAATTTTTTTGGGTTTGGGTATTGTTATGATATATTGTTATAATGTATATATTTTTAAATTTCTGTCTGTAGTCAGCATCAACTCAAGACAACCATTCAAGTCATCTTCCATGCCTGTGGAGCTCTGATACAAAGAACCTCGTTTAAAGTTTATATTTACATCTCAAAAGTATGTATAAATTATGCCTGCATGCGTATAAATGTTGAGGTCCCAGCTCCTTCCTTCACACACCTTAAGGAACTGTGTGAGCACATCTTCTTTCATTCTGGCATTTTCTTCTTCAGCCTGAGCTTTCTGTTGCAGGAACACCAGTCTCTCCTCCTCGGTCATCTGCTTCGCTCCCTTCTTCTTCCCTACTTTCTTTGGCATAATTGCCCTGTTCTTCTAGGTCATCCTATTTAAGAATACATAAATAGATAGATGAATTAAATAAAATATAATGAAAAATTCAAGAATATTTAAATAGAAGGGATTTAAATGCACATACACGGTTGTTGAACAAAATGAAACATATATTATAACAAAAAATAGGTCTACACCAAACAAACATTTAATTCCTAATTTAACAAGTAAATTTAAATTAGCCATGTAGACTGGTACTTACTGAAGACTTGTGTTGTATTAATCTGTTGAATGTTGCTAAGCAACTACTGGGCCACAGTGAAGAAGAATGAGGTTTCTCCTGGGTCCTAAAACCTGGCTAGTTTCTTAAAGTGCTGCATTCATGATCTTACTGAGCAAAAATAATGTAAAAAATGTCATAGTTTTGTTGGTTTTGACATGATTTTTTGTTTCTACCACTAATACCACAATATGAAGTGCGAGTGAACTATTAATGCAGCTTTATATGTAACATACCATTTGTCAATGATGTCTCGACAGACTGTAAAGCATGTATTCCTGTGAGTATTCTGATTTGAGGCATAATGCCCTTTCTGGGAGGAAGTTGAGGAAGATACATCACAGAAAAATAGAAGAGACTATAGACTGTATTTGTGATATTCGTCCATGTAGAACCACAAATGAGCAAGGTTCTGATGCAGAATCCGGAGGCCACCACTGCCCCTATCTTAATACATTTTATTCAAAATTAAATTTAAGGATTAAATAATTATGTTTTTATGCTCCTACCTATAAATGTTTTCTCAGCTGCTTACCTTGCACATGTGAGTAGTGTTTGTTCATGCTGAGAAACTTAAGGTAACAACTTATTTATTGTGTTGGGCTGTACATCCAAGTGAAATCCTGGGATCAAAACACTCAGGCTTGAAATGAGCACTACACTAAACGACATAGATGTATGTGAGGATGTCCAGGGTGACCAGTCGTAAAGTTCTTCTTACTTGTCTAGTCCATTTATTATGTAGATGAAGATCCATAGGGAAAGCAAAAAAGATAATACAGCCTGTGTGAGTATCTGAGCATAGCCCAGCAACACAGTGGGGTAGGGATTTCCTGCAAAATATTAATGATCATTGGCCCAAAAAACAAACAAACTGAAACAAGAGAGATGGCGTCATAATGAAATAAAATGACACAGAAATGCACACCGGACACATTGTTGTTTTTTTAAAGCCCAGACATGCTAATATACCAATTGCATTCATTTCATTCGTTTAAATCCTTACTTCAAGTGTTGTTTTGGTGACAACTGCTATTCAAAGGAAATTGCAGAGTTGTGAAATAAAAAAAGCCTATTCAACTGATACACAATTATTTTTCTATGAGTTGGGTGCCTTAACACATCCACATTGACAATATTTTTCATTAACTAAAAGAGTGTTTCCCTCCCAGGAAAAATCGAAAGACGTATGCCAAAGTCCTTCACCATATATGGAAGGGGGCCTGAACTCAGGTGGGATGGTGGCGTTACATGGTAGACATGTCTAATATGTGATTTCTGCATAGGTTCTTCACTTCAATAGGTGCTTGTCTTGGTTTACAAAGGAGTGGTTTGATGTGTTCAGCACTCATGCATCCGGTTAAGCAATAATCACATGTGACCAGGAAATGTTTTTTGCTCTTAAAAGAATCCATAATGATTTGTGTAAACCTGACTTTCATACCCATATGCGGACCTGCACCAGACTTTTCCCCAAAACGTTGGAAGCACCAACTCACTCATTTGTTTAAACCACGACTCCTACTAGCGTTGCAGGGACACTTGGTGGTTTAGGGACTAACACAGGGGCAAAGGTGGGGTCACCTCGCCAGAGTATCGCAGGGTCAATCACTCTGGGGGCCATTTGGAACAGGCAGTGGGCCTAATGTGCATGTATTTGGACTGTGGGAGGAAACCAGAATACCTGGTGGAAACCCACGTAAGCATGGGGAGAACATGCAAACTCCACACAGAAACTTATTCTGAAATCATGACAACAGCACGATATCCTTCCGCCATTAAATAGTTCTTATGTTGAAAATGATAAATTATGTTGAAATTATATCCTTCAATCATATATTCAGCTCCCTTAAATTGGTTTTCATCATTGTTCTATTTATTACGATAAAATACACAATGATTTTTTTCTTTGTAGTGGCGGAAGAAAGTTATTACACTTCCGCTCCGCCTCTTCCGGTCCTCTTTCCTGCCTTCTTTCCAAGATGGTGAGTACTGAAGCGAGTTGACCATGTCCGCAAATGTAGATAAACCTTATATATCTCGGTGCTGGAGTAGAAAAAGTGCCCGGTGATGAAACTTTGTTGGTGTGGTAATGTTGTGGATAAGTCTGATGTGAATAATAGCCGTTGTACGCGGTGTGTAATTGAGTGGAGAAATGAGCGCGGCTGGCTAACACCATGCGCTGCTCCTCATGCTAACAAGCGGCCTGAGCCTGGAGCCTGAGCCTGGAGTGAGACACTGCACCGGGTTACGGCTCTGGCTACCCGCAAATCGGAGGAGGAGTCTTTACATTTATGATCTACTAGCAGAAGCTTTGAATGGATCCAAACAATCAATTTTGTGTTGATTAGGTGCTAAACTATACCTGAAGTCAGCTGTCAGACTCCATCGAAAGTTAGTCTTGAATATTTACTCATTTCAAATGTTCAATGTAAAATATTCATCATGCAGTGCTTTATAACTAGCTAGCTAAACACCTACAACATCAAAAGCCCACAATAAGGGTGTAATATTTTGGATGTGTGAAATATCTTCTCTTTGCAAAGGTTAGAAGCAGGTTTGTTTGTGTTGCCGTGTGACTTTTCCTTCTCAAAATATTGATAAATATCACCTTGGATGTTTGAAGGAAATTCTGTTTTGGAAAACACAACTTTAATAGTAAAGAGTTACTCTTAAAGATATGCTCCTAAAAGGTAGTTTTTTATTTAGTTTAGTTTATTAGTCATTTTTAGTACAATTGACTGTAACCATTCATCATATGTACATCTCTGGCATTTGGCAGATGCCATTATCTAGAGTGACTTACATTTATTTTATACAACGGAGCAATTTTAATTTTAAATCAAATTGTAAATTGCTCAAGGGCCCAACAGTGTCAGCTTTGTGGCACTAGGTCTTGAACCCCCAACCTTTGGGTTCAGTGAGCCAGAGCTTTAACCACTGGGCCACCACTGCCACTGTATGGACATTACTTTTGAGACTTAAGGACACTTACTTTTTAACATTTTAATTCCTGATCTATTTGTGTCTGCATCTCTTTTATAAACAGACTAAGAAGAGAAGGAATAACGGACGTGCCAAGAAGGGCCGTGGGCACGTTCAGCCTATCCGCTGCACTAACTGTGCGCGGTGTGTTCCCAAAGACAAAGCCATCAAGAAATTTGTGATCAGGAACATTGTTGAGGCTGCAGCTGTGAGAGACATCTCCGAGGCTAGTGTATTTGACTGTAGGTTCAAAGTCTTGATCATTTACTTTTTTTTTTTTTTTTTTTTAAATAAATTCATGATATATTAAGCATTTTTTTCATTGTAACCCAAACTATATGAAGTTAGTGAACATTTAAAATTTATAGCAATATTATTATAGTTGCATCTTGATGTGTATGTCAGAAATTTGTGTAATAGCAGTTGTTCTGCTGTTCCCTTTATTTAGCCTATGTGCTGCCCAAGCTCTATGTGAAACTGCATTATTGCGTGAGCTGCGCCATTCACAGTAAAGTGGTGAGGAACCGTTCTCGGGAGGCCCGTAAGGACCGGACACCACCTCCACGCTTTAGGCCTAGTGTAAGTATCTGATGAGTTCAATGACATGTATACACAGGGTTCCTATAGGTCATGAAATTTTTTGGAATATCATGGGAACTTTAATATATTCCAAGCATGAAAAGTGATTCGATCAGTGTTTGGAACAAGTCTTGGAATACCAATGCTTTTTATGAAAATGTTTTTCTGTTCAGGGCGTTTCACCATGATTTAAGAATTAAAAATGTATGTTTTGTACAGAAACCATCTATGAACTATGGTAAAAAACTATAAAACCTTATTCCATTAGAATTAATTTAATCAGTAATAGTCTTCGAATTTAACCTGGAGTGGAAACCCTGTATAAACTTTTAAACACTATCCTGAAATACATGATTGTGTAAACGTTTAGTTACATTGTCTAGTGAAGTAGGAGTAATAGTGAACAATTAATAAAGAGCTTTCCCTCCTTCCCTAACTTGTCTGCATTGATGGTATTTTTTGCTTTATTGCAGGGTGCTGCCCCCAGAGCTCCTCCTAAGCCTATGTGAAGAATGAGTCCAAAACTGTACATTTATGTGCAAAGAAATAAAATTTGATGAATAAATATTGTCTTGTGTAAGTCATACATTTACAGATGAGGTTAAGTGTTGAGTTCAATTTAAGGCATAGTCAACTCTGGTTTTTTAAAATAATTTTTAAGTTAAATTTTTTTATGGGATACTGTTCAAGTCCAAATTAAACAACATATAAATATACATTTAATTATATTTGTTTCTAGAGATGCCTCTGGCCCATTTGTAAAGTGCAGTAGTGTACTTAACCCAGTCCAGTTTATTGTCAATATGAACTTGTAATCCATCACCATTTCCACTTAGACCCCCTGGATAGACCCGGGGGCTGCTGGTGTTTTGGATCACCTAAATCAGTTCCTTGGTCTTGGTCACATTAAACTGCAGATGATTCAGCTCACACCATGTGACGAAGGAGTCCACAGCAGCCCGATATTCCATCTCCTCACCTCCAATGATGCATCCGACTATAGCAGAGTCATCAGAAAACTTCTGGTGGCAGGTCTCTGTGCAGTAGCTGAAGTTTGTTGTGTAGAGGGAGAAGAGGAAAGGGGAGAGGATGGTCCCTTGTGGTGCTCCGGTGTTGCTGACCATCGTGTCCTGCACACAGCGCTGCAGGTGCACATACTGTGGTCTTCTGGTCAGGTGGTCCACAATCCAGCACACGAGAGGCATCCACCTGCATCGCTGGCAGCTTCTCACCCAGGAGGGTCGCACTGATGGTATTGAATGCACTGGAAAAGTCAAAATATATGATCCTCACAGTGCTCGGTGGTAAGATCTAAGTTCAACTTCAAGAAGCTTTGTCATTTCAACCACATATAGCTGATGCAGTACATAGTGAAACGAAATTACGTTTCTCCAGGACCAGGTGCTACATAAGCATACAACAAGGATCAAATCAAAGTTCGTACAACAAAAATAACAGAGCTAGGACCAATTTTTTGTCCTAGCCACAAAGTGCAAAGGGTGCATCTATGTGCAAACAGTGCAAGACTGTTACAGACAGTACAGTGCTAAACAGAAAAGACAACAAGAATGGGACGCTTAGCACTGAAAGAGAGAAAAAGGATTATATGGATTAGGAAAATTTAATAAAGTTAAAATGAAGTGGTGTACAAAGTAGCATCTGTTGAGGTAGTGCAAATAGAATATAGATCTTGATATAAATACAGACATTATATAAGATCACTTACTTTCTAAGTTGCTGGTAATCGTATCCCCCGTGAAACGTTGAAGGTACTACGTTTTCACAGGCTGTCTGCTGCAAACACTTCTTGTTAACACTTTAGCAGTGATGTTTTTTGTGGATTTTTTAATACTTTGAATGGTCCTTGTGGCACGCCCTACCAGCCTATCGAAAATGGGTCACCTTGACCTATTTTTCAAAGACACAGAGGTCAATTAAATAAAAATGCCTGTTAATACTCTAGAGCACAAGTGTCAACTCAAAGCCCGGGCGCCAAATCCAGCCCTGCCACTCATTTTATGTGGCCTGCGAGAGCTTTTAAATTATATGGTTATCGCACATTCTTTGCAGCGACTATTACCATGAAATGTAATTTTTCATCCATCCACTAGGTAGAGCCAACCGATTTCAAGTACACAGCTAGTCATTCATGACTCAGGAAAGATTGTAAGCTATCTTATCAATGTCAAGCATTGTCAAAAAAGGAAAGCGAATAAAAGAAGAGGACAAATGTGAAGAATAATATTGCTATGCAGATTTCATGGTTACCTTTTTTGAATATAATGAGTGATTATTCTGCCCTCGATGACCTCGAAATACATCTTGTGCATTTACACACACTAACTCTCAGATTCAAAAGCCATTGTTCATCGAAGCATCGTTTTGCTGTATGCCCTACCTACATGTTGGATTTGAAACTGCTGATAGCCACTAAGCCTCTCTGATCCTATTTATGAGGTGTCTTTAACACCAGACCTTTCTTTCACAGACACATACGGATTTGTACTACACTGCTTTCCTAGCTGACCAAATAGTAAACTGACTCAGATTCGATAAGGTATGATCTTTGTTTAAGGAATTACATTCTTGAAACCGTGAGAAGAACAGCACTAAGATCTGCTCATCTCAATACACCTGCAGTGTCTCGAATTGGGAAAAGAAGGACGTGGCCACAGAAGGAGAAATTACCTTACCGTATCAAATCTTTGGATTCCTCCATCTTGGAGCAGTAATTGAAATGGCTGATCGTCATGAAGCTGAGGAGGAGAGGGAGATGGAAGCACAGGAAGAGATCACTGAAGAAGAGGCTCTACTGCACTTTGGGCGCTACAGCGAGGCCCGAGCTCATCTACCCTGGGAACAGCGCACATTTAAGGAGAAGCTGATGCATCAACTCGATAGGATATTTCTGGTTTTCCTCGTAGTTTTCTTTGTGGCTGTGATCTTGGACACAGCCTATAAAATTTGGTATGTAACCAACTGGAGGAAGATTTTGGAGTACATACTTGACACTGTATCCTACTTCTTCATGCAAGAGGATGAGGAAGAACTGCTTGAATTGTGAAATCTTTATTATTCGGCTTCAGTCTGTCATCAGTGCGGAACATGTACATTTAGCCATATGTGCATTTACATGATGCCATAAATATAGGAAAATTATTTTTCATGTGTTTGTTCATTTTAGTAGATTACATCACACATTTACATGTACTGAAGTTGTGAGCTTTAATTGTTATAGATGAATAAATTACTATTATGCATATGCAGTGTGTTTGACCACAGGACCAAGTAACATTTTAGGTGTTCTACGGAAATAAAATTTTCAGGTCCTCTTAAGCAATATGAAATAATATATGTTATACAGTTGAAACATAATTGTATTATAGCACACACACACACACACACACACACACACACACACACACACACACACACATATACATACATATATA
>JAOUQZ010000016.1:12210604-12223201 GCA_028564935.1 Neosilurus hyrtlii | reverse complement strand
AGAGAGAGAGAGAAGGGGTGTTGTGATATAGAGAGGGTGGGGGTGTTGTGAGAGAGAGAGAGAGAGAGAGAGAGAGAGAGAGAGAGAGAGAGAGAGAGAGAGGAGAAACTACTAAATGAAGCAACATTCATGAAGCAATGCTTTCCGGAATCTTTTGTTTTGATTGTTTCTGTTTCTCATTTCAGAAAACTAGTACTTGCAAGAATCTGTATCCACACGTCTAGGAAATTTGTGATTGATTATCATCTGCTATATTATATTGTTTATATCAGATATACTGAGGTGTGTGAAGAGTTATAAAAAGCACAGGAAGGCATGTGAACTTAGTGGATCTATAATGTGTTGGTCTAGTAATACTGTATGAATGTTGGGATGTGATTGGCTTGTTTTTACTAAATATTAATTCCTGGAATATTTAAGCAAAAACACTCACAAGATCTGCAGCTAACAGGACAGATAGAAGGTCATTCTTCAAATGTACACATACACACTGAAGGAAGTACAAAGGGATATGTCACATGCAAATCATCACACTGGCCTGTTGTGTCACACAGACAATGAAGAACAAGACATACTGTTCTCACAGACAGCTTGTGTATTTTGGTTTTAGGATTTTATTAGTAATGCTTATATATTATACGAGGCTTAATTATTGGGCAGTGAATATGTGCACTTCAGTTACCTTACTAATCAGGATCGCGTGAAGGGACAAATTGCAGCACACTCAGGTTATAAGGGTCAGTATCTTTCACTTTCTGGCTCTTGTAGATGTAATCAGTCTTTCCCCAGCCCTAGCAGGAGAGTAATGTGTTCCAGCCACAGAACTAGAAAGATCTGGCTATTCTACACACTGCAAGTCTAGAACAAAATGGCTGGCCATTAATTGTTGATGGTCATGTCTGTCCATCCTGTGACTGACCTGATGGCACACCTGACCAGTTAAGCATATGAGACAGACCATGGCTGTAGTCTATTAAACTGAATACGTGCTCTTGTGTTTTTTTTCTTCACTTTTCTCCACTTTCCTAATTAGTCTTAACAGGGACTATCAGCTCAGTGTCAGGTTCTAGAGATAAAACTCAGCACACAGTTTTCAGCAGGCACACAGCCAAAGGATCAGCTCAGGGGCCACCTCCGAACCATTCGATCTCGTACAGTCAAATGCACTCATTTTCAATCCATTTATTTGTTACATGGAAACAATGGTTGTTTACACTCTGAATTCATTTGACATCATTTTCCAAAAGAAGTACAATGCAAAATAAATAAATAAACAAATAAAATAAAATAAAAATAAATTAATAATGAAATAAATCAATAAAATAAAAATGTGGCTTTTGACTAACAGAAATGCGGAATGCAGAAATAACACTTCTCAGATATCTGTCACTCAGTCTTCAGCAATCATCTTACATAGCCAGAATACTTTACCAGCTTCTCTTACATAACATAGGTGTACTATTAGGTTGCATTGCTGTCTCACTGCTTAATATTTTATTACCCCATGCTGCACTTTCACCTCCAGATAACACATTCCTCATGACTAAATGTCAAACTGACTCATGTTCAAACCTAATGTCATGTAATAAAATGCATAATTTTCCTAGAACAATCAGGTAAAGGTAAGTCTGTTGGGCTTTTTTTTACATTCGAGCCTACTGGCTTATCAGGCCAGAGCTTAACCCCAGTTTCCATAGCATGAAGAGAGTTCAACTCCTTCTGGATAGGAGACAAGTCCATCGCAGGTTACCTTCCCAGTATTTTTTACTGGTACCCATTTATACTGTTGGGTGGACAGAAGCACACTTGGGGGTAAGACCTTGCCAGGGGGTCTTAGCACGGTAGGGGGCTAATGGGGATTCGAACCCACAACCTCTCGATCATTAGCCCAGCATCCTAACCACTACACCACCTTCCCCACAACATTTTTTATGCTCATGTCAAACCGCACAGGAAAATTAAGCTCATTATACTGCAATATTTTCCTATTGTTTCAAAGTCATATCTGAAGGTCATAAGGGCTGTCATAAATGTAATGCAAAACTTGGATCTAATGTTCTGACTCAGCAAAGACACTCAGTCTCAGTCGCTGGAGGCTTTAGGTATGGTAGAGGCAGACACTACACCCAAATTAAACCTGGGTTCAGGAAGGAAAAACAGCAGTGTCAGCTGCTGGCTAAGTTCGGCTGTAGGTTTTTGTTTTCACTCTTGCTGTGATAATTTAAGCCAGTGAGAAAAGAAAGAATTAAGTTGAAGTCTGCAGGAATGTCACTCAGAAAATAGATCTGATAAAAAAAGGTCTGATAAAGCTTTTACAAGCCAGTAAGTGTCTTTTGTGTAAAGATTTTATGTCTTTACTGATGTTGGTTCAGCTATTAGTCCACAGAAGTGCCTTGAGTTTACTGTTACTGTGGATCAGTGATGGCCAATTCTGACACTTTTTTAAGATTCCATAAAGAGCAGTGCTACTGTATGTGCACTGAAAGATTAATTCTTTCTCAAAATTCACACATCTCTCACCGAACAGACCTTGACTTCTAATTTCAGGAGTTGTTGTTACTATGCTTGTGGATGGAAGACTAAAGTATACTTTCAACCACAATAATGTACTGTACAATACTATCACTACAATATTATTATTGTTTTTTAAATACTACTTGGAAATAACTTGATGAGGCTAGTGATGAAGGGAAGCCTCTGTAGGATGATGGTACATGACTTTTGATAAAGGGTTAAAGTGGAAAAATGGGATTGTGGAAAAATGTTTAAGTTCTCTTTTAAATTACTTTTATTATGTAAAGCTGCATTGCGACAATGTCAATAGTAAAAAGTGCTATACAAATAAAACTGAATTGAACTGAATTACACCCTTACTGCATAAACCCTGCACCAAGCAGATAAGGAACAGAAAGATAAAGAATATCATGATCAAAATATTATGTTTCTGTGATCAATTTTTAACATGTACCCATTCATGAAATTTTCAAATCTATTTTGATCTCAAGGCCATAAACTATTGCTAACCTCTGTCACCTCTGTCAGTGCACTGTAGGCATTCCAAGTGACTACTTGGAGTCTGGGGTGATGAATGAATATGTAAAATAGGCACACTCCTACATATGCTATACATACAGTGTGTTTTATATATAATATCTTCCATTGACACAATGGCGTATATTCATTGTTATCCATTGACACCAAGCTGAAATGCAAAGCTGTGCTTGGCTTTGCATTTTATTTAAATGCTCTTAAAAACTTGCTCTTACAAGTTAGGTTTTACAGATTGCAGATGGTTTTTATCTACCATTGGTGTTTAGGTTAGTTACCAATTATTAATTAAAAATTATCTGCTGAAGAAAGTACGGCGTTGCATTGCTTTATATTTATAAAAACATTTGTTTATTGCATAGTTATATGTCAGGAAGTTAGTTTACATTGCTTTTTACCACAATCAACTGTTTTATTGAATGAAACCTGAGTTGTGTGTGTGTGTGTATGTGTGTGTTTGTGTGTGTGATATTATAGTTTTTATTTTTATTAATCTTTCATGTTTTTAATTTTAAAATAAAATTTCAGTTAAGTGTTAATTAGTTTTATAAGTGCATACATTGTCTTTTCTTATGTTCTATTCTGTGGAATTGAATTGTTTTAATTCAGTTGCAGTTTTTACTTTACTTGTTATTCTCTGGAACTATTCCAATACTGTCTCAGCTTCATCCTAAAAAAAAAAAGAGAGAGAGAGAGAGAGAGAGAGAGACGATAAGAGTAAAAAAATACAATTCAGGGAACCAGTATGCATAAGTGATACTAACTGCTGTGCTTATCTATTGCATATAAATGATAATTCCCTTAGTTTGACTAATAAAGTACTATGAAATGCTATAATATTTTTGAAGTGATCATTTAGGTTAAACATGAGATAAAGTACAGTTATCTTTCTGTTTCTTTGGTTGTTGTTGCTTTTTTTAAACAGTATGTTTTACATCATGCACTGACCGTACTGTCATGCTTTTTTTCTCAACACTGAATAATCAACTTAGTTAAGCTATAATGATTCAAGGCTATAGTTAACAGTTGCTACACTTTCAACCTTCTGAAGAAACATATTTCAGATAGAGTTTGTCCATGTTCTAAATAAGAGGTAGTTCTATATGCCTATAATAGAGATCACCTCATGCGTGGTGTGCACTATTTGGCCATAACTCTTCTGGGTGCATATCAGAGAACCAGTGAAGCCATCAGTTAATTGCTATGTACTGCAATGGGGGGGTCTTCAATAAATATCAAACCCTACATATATACAGTAGATGAAAATATAGTGCTTGAGTCTACACTAATCATACATTAGAGACATCCTTTAGATAGCTGCATGCCCAGTAACTATGTGATCAAAATTAGATGCTTCAATGTAGGTGAATTTTGAATTCCAGGTGACAATATAAATGACCAAGTACAGAAATGTCTTGTTATGAATAGCAGCTCCTGGATGAATGTGGGACAAGTAGCAGGTACTAACATGACAGTGCAGATCATCTAAATACAGTACAGTACAGTATCACAAACTGTTGAAAGAAACCAAAGCAATCAGCTTCATATATTGCAAAGACAGATTTTGAGACATTGAAAGACAAATGACAGTTTGGTCTAGGTGTTTTTCCCACAAGCAAAAAAGTAATGTCAGCATGAACATAAAGAAACAACATACTCAGCAAAGTGCAGCTATGAGAGCCACCTAAGAGTGCAAAATCATCAACTGAAGAGCTTTGGGAAAAATAAGCACCTAATTTCTATTAGTTTAGTAGCTTGTTTTGACCTCAGTGCAGATTTCTTGAAATTTTTACTAAGCATCTTCACTTTTCTTTTTTTTTTAAACTTGTTTTTAATCGGTGCTCATTAATCTCTACTGCTGATAAGCTGCTCAGAGTGCATTAAAGGGAAATCTCCTTAATCAGCCTTTGTAATTGCCCAACTGGCTTTTTACTAGGCAGGTTCGCCCAAGAGGTTTTAAGGGAAAGCACAGCTATTTTTCTGAGGTATTTTCAGCAGTCTTTGGCCTGCTCTCCATCATTTGTTAAGTTTCTTGATACATATGTCCACACTTATAACAAAAGTACTGTTCATTCATGCATTGAATTAAGTGCATAACTATTGATCCAACAGGATGTTTTCTAAGTGCATTGTTGTTCAGTCTTTAAATTGCTAGCAATGCTAGTTTTAGCAGTACTACATTTTTCATGGAATGCCATTTTTTTCAGTCTGCCAGTTCCCATTGCTCTTGTCCAGGGAATAGGTACTATCATATTTATCTTCAGTCTTCTGATTTGCAGCAGCCTCTGCAGCTGCATCCATCACATGCTTCTCTGCCTGCTCTGTTTCACGATGGTAGAAATAGTTGAAATTAGAAACAATGACGGGAACAGGCAGAGCAATTGTCAGTACTCCAGCGATGGCACAGAGGATTCCCACCATCTTTCCCCCCAAGGTGATTGGGCACATGTCACCATAGCCAACTGTTGTCATGGTGACCACAGCCCACCAGAAGCCCTCTGGGATGCTCACAAATTGTGTTTCAGGTTCATCAACCTCAGCAAAATAAATGGCACTGGAGAAAAGAATGACTCCTATGAAAAGGAAAAAGATAAGCAAACCAAGCTCCCTCATACTGGCCTTTAATGTTTGCCCTAAAATTTGTAGTCCCTTGGAATGACGGGAGAGTTTGAAGATCCTGAACACTCTCACAAGTCTGATGACACGTAATGTAGCTAGAGACATGTTCTGATTAGCCGCTGTGTCATGATTGGCCATGAGTTCTGTGATTACAGTGATGAAGTACGGCATGATGGAAACGATATCAATTACATTCATGATATTGCCGAAAAACTCACTCTTGCTGGGGCAAACAACAAAGCGCACGCCTAGCTCAAAGCAGAACCAAATTATACATATAGTTTCTACCACAAAGAAAGGATCCGTAAAGGTAGATTCCAGGGTTTTGGGAGAAGGGCTTGGGGACAGAAGTGTTCCATTAGCATCGTGGGTTAAGTTATCAATTTTATTGGGTATTTCATGATCATCACGGAACTCTGGGAGAGTCTCTAGACAAAAGATACAAATGGAGATAGTGATGACAAGAACAGACACTAGGGCCACTGATCTGGCAGCACTAGAGCTCTCTGGGTATTCAAATAAGAGCCAGAACTGACGGTGAAGCTCACTTTCTGGCAACTGAGGTTCGGGTTCTTTGATGAAACCTTCATCCTCCCTGAACTGTTCCATCACTTCATGTCCCAGCCGGTAGAAGACAATTTCATCAACAAAAACATCCAATGGTACATTTGCTGGTCTGCGGATCTTACCACCTGATTGGTAAAAGTACAGAATTCCATCGAAACTTGGGCGATTGCGATCAAAAAAATATTCATTCTTCATGGGATCAAAATAATCAATTCTTCTTTTAGGATCCCCAAGCAGAGTATCAGGGAACTGGTTCAGGGTTTTAAGTGTCGTCTCATACATCATTCCTGAGACATTGATGACTACTCTTTGGTCACCCTCCTCAAGGCTCTGCTTTTCTGCAAATAAATCATCACAACAGTCTTTAGCCACCTTGCCTAGAAGAGCATCACAGGGACTGCCTTCACTGTTCATTAGTACCTTCCAGTTAGAGATGAGACTGTTACAGCTAGAAGTTCCTTTCTTGGTGAGTGTTGTGGGAGAGGTTGTGTTTACACGCCTCCTATATCTTTGCGGTGAATGCGTTGGTGAATCCAGACCACGGGTCAGCTGGTTCTGCTCAGGTGTCTCTGAAGTTGGTGAGGCTGGATATCCTGAGTCACTTGGGTCTCCTAGGTTAATCCCGATATCGTCCAGGTTGTCAAAGTTTACCAGAGGAACCTCCATGGCCTCCCTGCCCTCTCTGGGGCACACCTGAGCTGCTTAACCCAGGATGAACTGCTGAGTGGAAACCACGGGCACAGGACACCCTGTTTTATGAATACTGCAGAGAGCAGCACGCTAGAGGAGGATCCAAACTTGTACTAACTTGTTTTGCAGCAGGGTGAGAAATCCAAAGAAACTGTCACCTGATCTGTAGACAAAGACAAAGAATGCAGAACAACTGTGTCATTGGCCATCACTGGACTTCATATTCAATTCAAATGAATAAGCCAAGGTAAATTAATCTGACCCTGTGATGGCCTGGAGAGCTGTCCAGGGTGTACTCTGCCCTCAGAGTCGACAGAGATGGGCGCCAGCCTCCCCATGACCCTAATTAGGATTAAGCAGTTCAGAAAATGAAGGAATGAATGAAATTAACCTGACCTGATATACTGAGGAAATATAATAATTCCTATTGGTTAGAATTTCAGACTGATTTTGTTTACCTCTGCCGTGCATAACTTATTTGCCCTCTCCTTAAAATTATTCAACAATCATAAATAATGTATCCAATCAATGTGTCTTCTCTTTACCTGTGTCCACCCAAAAGAAAAGATCATATTTTATAGTACTATAATCCTCACTTGTCTCTCTTACTGTACCTCAACTCACTGCAACTCCCTATTCCATGCCAACACAAAGATCTACCAAGCTCAGCAAATGAAGCTACTCAGAGTCATCACTCAACAAACCGACCTGACATACAAAGTAAGAAAGGCAAAAAGAGAAAGAAAAGTAAGAAATCAGGCTTCTATTGTTATGTTAATCATAATTTAAAAAAATTCCAGGCATGGAATTTAAAATTTAAATGTAGCATTGTTGTTGCATCTACAGTATGTATCTATTATATAATATTTTAATCTCATTATATTATACTTTTATACTGTATTTGATATTATATTATCAAATAACTGATAGACTAATTAACAGTTATGCACTGAAGGCAAGGGGATGCTGCTGAATATACTCAGAGGTGGGTATATACACTACATGGAAAAATGAGCAAAAAAATAGAACACTAAAACAAGATTTTTATGGTTTATTTTTTTCGTTTTTTTAAATTGTGACTCATGCATGTCAGCCCTGAGCGCATGCCCAAGCAGGTGCAAAAGAGCTGGGTAATGTCATCTCTTTAAGTCTACTTAAGGTTTAAATTTATACTATGTGGAAACAATGAAAAGAGAACTAAAATTCAATTTCTTGAGTTTATATTTATATATTTTAACCATTACTGGACCACTGGCTCTGTGCTTAAAACCTAACTAAGCAATATGTAGCTAAATACATCTGTTTAAACTACTCTTTCAGCAGTACAGACTACACCAAAACAAAAGCTCTCTGTAAAGGTGTTTTTATATATACTACACATAAACATAAGAAAACTAGAACAAGATATTCATGGTTTATTGTTACATTTTAAAACATAATGGTGATAAGACTGCATGCTTTAAGTGACTGTGAAAAACTGTGAGTGTCGGTCATATTGATTCAGGTATTATCCACTGGAAATAATCTGAAATAGTGGACAAATCAGATCATGCCAATACTATGTGGTATATACTAATGCAGTATATTCTGAAAGGTCTGTGATACAACCATTTGATAGACCAAAAAAAAAAAAGACAAATATGTGAACAAAAATTACTGCTACTTCTTAACATATCTGTTTGATTACTGTACAAAGCTCCTAACTCAATCACATTACACCGATGTCCATATACTGTATACAGTATATAAGTTATTACCATATGGTACACAAAGCCAATAGAAACTTAAGAGAAAAGCCTTTGGGACAAAGACAAGTTCAACATTAACACATTTGATACTTTTCCTCACTCTGTTTGCACAGAACAACAGGAGAATACCGCACTGTGGTGTAGTGTACACCCTGACAAGGATGAAGGTGCCACTGAAGATGAATGAATATATGAATGATTTGAGTGATTTACCAAGTTAAGAAATTAAAGAGTGTTTATTGCAAGTAGAACACTTATTGCACAACTAATAAGCATTCACATATTACTATTACTTCCTAAAGCATAAAGAATAATAGTGTTCAGCTCATATTGAAATTAAAAAGTAATGTAGTAGGTAGATTTTTGTCTGATTCTCTATGAAAACAATATGGGGTTAAAAACCATGTCAGGTTCTGAACTATCAGTCAACAATTTTCCAGGGAGTTTACTTGAGACACGTAACCAAAGCCTAAACAAAGGATTTAAACAGCTAGTCTTCTTAAAACTTGATACCGTGAAACCAGCAGCAGCTAAAGAGAAAAGCCATTGGCACCATGACAACTCAAGTGGCAACAGTGGACAGTAATACATCTGACACCTCTCACCTTCGCTCCGTGTGATATTCCACTGACCCTATTAGTATACGGCAGGGGCTGTCCTTTCCACTATAGTAGTCAGAGGACTGAGTTACACTGACACTGGAGCTTTGTGTGGCAATGTATTTTATTTTTTTCAAATCAATATTTTAGCTTTTCTGCTAGTGCATTTGCACATTACTTGTGTAATATTCAGGACTGCACATAAAAATAAGTAATCAAATTTCAGTGTTTATCTGAAGGGCTGAGAGCCACAGTTGTATAACCACGAAAAGTGAAAAATGATATAAGGTCATATTTTGACAGATGTGGATAAGGTCTATTCGCTCCAAAATGGTCCCTTTATCTTCCTTATGACCTTGAATCATACTGTGAGAATTATCCCTGATTTTTTTAAATTGCAAAAACAATTATTTTCCTCAAAATCTGCTTTCTGTTGGTGATATGACTCCAGCTCCGATGAGCTTTTATATTTGTTTTCTTGGCAATCAGAAAAATACACTTAAAGTCCTGGTGTACTACAGATGTTATAATAATAAATATTAGTTATTTGTTTGTTTGTTTATTTATGTTTGTTTCTTTATTATTTTAAATAGCCCTATGTGATACCTAAATAAAATTCAATGATCTAAATGAAACGAATGTAGAAAGCAAAAATAAACTTTTTACTTCCAGACTCTTAAATGTTGGAAATAAGGTGAATTTTTGAAATTTACTTTTCAAATGAACAAAATTATTGTTTTTATTGGTATGTTTTTTTATTGTACCCTGTTCACTACCTGTGAATACATATACAGAACTGCTGTCATTGGAAATAGGGAAGAAGTATTATTAAGATATTCGTGTACTAGTATTATTATAAGTAGTATTTATTACTTAATTTCTTATTCCTTAATTAATAATAAACAACATTAAGACTTAAATGACATTAACAGTCATAGATAACAGACAGCAGTGATTATGTGCAATCAATGATAGAAAATTCAATTCAAGAATTGAAATCAAATTCAAGACCTCAATTATAAGGTAAAATTAAACATGAATGTTGGATGATGCTACAAATTCATTTCATCATACATGCTTTAAAACAGATCACTTGGACCAGTACGGTGAAATCAGGATGCTAAAAGCACAAACTTTACCCAATGCTCCCACTCACATTTGGAATAAGGTGCTGGTTTTATATTATCTGCAATCGTCAAGAATAAGTATATAAAATGGTCTTAAAATATAAAAAAAATAACATTTTCTGTGGATTAAAATTCCATTAGTGTCCCATCACTAAGCATATGTCTGTGTTTACTGAATGTTTTGTGTTTTAGATGCACATTGTTTTTCCCCGTACTTGTGTAGTCAGAGTGCGTAAAATTATGCACATTCAGCCTGTCTGCCTAGTGAACATTATTGTTTGCTAAACTGCACATTTTCTGTCTTAGACTGGCAACATGTTTATGCGCTGATAACATTTAAACTAAATTTTAATTACAGTGGAACAGAACTTCAGTTGTAATCTATAAACTTGTACACCTCTTTGGTCCTGTCATAGTGAGTCATAAACACATTTTAGTTAATTCTTGGGACTGTATTTTTTCTTTTCTTCTCCATGCATTGAATAATCCTGCATTCAGTCCAATAATTCATTCAATTAAACAGCTTCAATTTGAATTCATTCTATTTGCATTTATATAGTTATTCTAATATAATTGTTTAAAATCTTATTTCAAGGTCAATATATAAACAGTCTATAATGTAGAGTTGGTATAATGTACTAAATAATCATAAAATATACACAAAAGTTCATTTTAAGGTGTTATTTGCTGAATTTGGATACATATTTGGATTTTACTATTAGGTTCTGGTTTACCATGAAGGACAGACACAGGGAGAATATTGACATTTCCTTATTCTGCAGCACTTTGTGTAAAAAATGCCTAGATAGATGATATTTAAGCCCACTGCAGAGGATGTGTGTATGTGATTTAAGGAACATCAATCTTAAAATGGTAGGAAAGTTTCCCTGGATACACCACAAGGATAAACCCATTGTTTTACTCTGGGCACATCTGGATTATCTGCTGACTCCACACTCATTGCAGCACTGTAGAGGACAGATAGTGCTTTGTATGGTGCTAGGTCATCTCTTGAACACATTCCATTCTGGAAGACCTTTTTATAAAAATCACTATAATTACCACAGAAAGACAGTTTTATGCTCCAACAATTGGAACTTAAAATAGGGTGAAAAGATATATGTAATATATAAATGTAAGGTTATCCTTATGGTTACCTTTTACATATCCAGTTTGTGATGAATAGATATAATAAATACTTTTTTATATTTAAACATTTTAATATTTGTCTTTAAATTTTGGCTGATACGTCAGTGTAAAAAATTTTCCACACTAAATGAAAGTTTCCAGGCAATATATCTGTATACCTATATCTTTTCATGTTTTCTCTGGTAGTACCTCTCATGCAAAAGTTTTAAATTTATGTTATATATAGACGGTAAATAGACAATTATTAAAAATTAACCCCTGTTAAGGTTATTATTATTTATGCAAACTATTTTAATATCCACATACACACAGGAAATCCATCAAGACATAGCCGACTACAGTAAACACTCACTCAGACGACACGCTAAACAACTTGAAAAAAGTTGAAAGATACTCACCAGGCTTTCATCTGATCTTAGTCTCAGTATGAGCTTGTAGCTCCGGGTAGCATGGGGGTCTCTCTCTCTCTCTCTCACTCTCTCTCTCTCTCTCACTCTCTCTCTCTCCGATCCTTCCTTTCGGTCTGCCTTACAATCAGTACCCTGCAGCCTCAGGATCAGTTAAACCTCTCCTGCAGTAATCTTATAGTGCCTGAGTAACCTGAGATTCAGGGCTTCCATCAGTCATCAACCAGACACACTCACACCCACCCACAAGAACACACACATACACACACACACACACAGAGTGCATAGTCTTACCTTCTTAGTCATAGTTTGTCTGAAAGTTGGTATGTGAGGAGATCACTTTGTACCCCGTGTCTTTGTCTCTGTTTCAGCCAGGTCAGAAGGCTACTGATGAGGTATCCCTAAGTACAGGAGTCAGCTTGCTTCTGAGACTCAGTGGAAGGACAGAGAGGACTGAGAGACCTGAGCTCCTGCAGAGTAAGCAAGCAATGTAACATCTCTTGGTTGCTCGGGCTCACATGCACTCACACACACACTCACACACACACTCACACACACACACACATTCACACACTCACACACACACTCACACACACACACACACACACACACACACACACACACACACACACACACACACACA
>JAOUQZ010000016.1:12109947-12124201 GCA_028564935.1 Neosilurus hyrtlii | reverse complement strand
GGCCATCGCAGGGCCATCAGTCACACAACCATTCACACTCACACTCACACCTAGGGATGATTTGGAACAGCCAATTAACCTACTGTGCATGTTTTTGGACAACCTCCCACATTTCAAAGGCAAATGAAAAAAACTAAAAGATTATTACAGATAAAGTTATTATTTGCACACATGAAACTTAATTCAGTACAGTTTTTATACATCATGTTTTGAAGATAATATCCTCCAAATAGTAGCCGTCATTGTATATACCCACTTGGCAGTGATTTCTGAAAGCTGCCATGGCTCAACGGGTCGTATAAGGTGGAATCTTCTGCTGAATAGCAACCTTAAGGGGTTCTAGAGTTTGGGGTCGAAGAGTATACACTCTTGATTTAAGTTTATTTAAGGTTATCTCAGGACACGTCTGAAACATAAGAAAGTGGAATACTAAAACGTTTTCACCTCACAGAGAGCCTGTTTGCAAAAGGTGCTTAGACAGCGAATGCATGGTGTTATTCCTACCACGCAATGATGGCGACTGACCTACCAACAGAACTTAACACTGCCTTTCCTACCTCACTAAGTTTCTTATGTACAAATAATGATGAATCACAATTATTCATTCATTCATTTTCTCAACTACTTAATCCTAATTAGGGTAGCGGGGAGGCTGGCACCCATCTCAGCCAACTCTGGGAGAAGGCAGAGTATACCCTGGACAGCTCTCCAGGCCATAGCAGAGCAGAAGCACGCTGACGGCAATGCAGCCTCCTTTTGACGAAAATCAGCAATGGTTCAATAACCCAGTTAGCTGCACTGGGGGGAATCACAATTATATTTAATGAAATTTCACTTGTGCAAATAATTTGATTATCTTTATTTTTTTTACATACCTTTTAAAATGTAGGAGTTTTTTGGGTCATCCTGTACAACATGTGATTTGGAATCCCACACTGCATGCATAATCTGCAAATTCTTAATGAGCTGAGATTCTCAAAGCAAACTATATGCAGTCAATGCAGATGATGAGCACAGTGTATATTAATGTTTAATATAAGTAAGTAGGAGGGACAGTACTGGCCTGGTGGTAAGGTGCTGTATTACTGATCCCTTGGTCGTGGGTTCAAGCCTCACAATCAGCGGGTTGTCACTGTGGTCCCCCCAGTGCAGCTAACTGGGTTATCAAAGGCCGGCCATGTCTCTCACTGTCTGTGGTGAGAGACCATGTAAAAGAACCATTGCTGATTTTTGTCAAGAGTAGGCTGCATAGCCGTCGGCGTGTTTCTGCCCTGCGATGGCCTAGCGAGCTGTCCGGAGTGTACTCTGCCCTCGCCCAGAGTCAGCTGAGATGGGCGTCAGCCTCCCTGTGACCCTAATTAGGATTAAGCGGTTCAGAAAATGATTGAATGAATGAATATTTGTGTGTGATACATTGGTGCAGCAGGTACATTCAGCAGCATAAGTGTAAAGTGTCACAATTTATTTTTTATAAATATTTTTTATTTTTAGGATTAAGCGGGTCAGAAAAGGAATAAATAAGTAAGGAGGTAATAATCTGTTTATCTGCAGAGAATGCTTAAAATTACTTGAAATATGGTTTCAGGCCATTTTCACCAGTGAGTGAACTAACAGCATTCTTTGCCATAAATAATTTTACTGAATATTGCAATTAGAATTCGGCTAAAAGTAATTCAGTGTTTTAACCTTGCTTTTCCTGTTGATGGTTCAAGGGTCCCAGATTTGATTTTGCACCAGGGAACTGTTCATAGGATAAATAAGAAGAAATTAATGCCAGAGCAATGAAACTTCAGAGCTGCTATACGAATGGGATCCAAGCGCTGAAACATCAGGGGAGACTGTATACTGGTTATCATGTTCACCTTACAGCAAGAAGGTCCTGGGTTCGATTTCGGGCTCAGGCGTTTATTTGTGGAGTTTGCATGTTTTCCCCAAGCTTGCGGGGGCTTCCTCGTGGTACTTCGGTTTCCTCTCTCAGTCCAAAAACATGCACAGTAGGCTAAATGACTGTTCCACATCGCCCCTCGTTGTGAGAGTGGGTGTGAATTGTGTGTGTATTGGCCCTGCAATGGTCTGGTGAGCTGTCCAGGGTGTCAAAACCATTGAGTTTTACTTGTTTTATGTTTTAGGTAGCACTTGCTTTCTGTTGTCCTGGAATGTTAATGTTTTACTACCTTATTTATTATTATTTTGCACTGTTACAGTGTCTTAATCTGTTTATTTTCTTCTTTTTTTGTCTTGTTTTTATTCTTATTTATCATATCTTTTCACACACTACCTGAAACAGTGTTAGTTGGATACAATTATTCTTTCAAGATCTACTATGACCACTCACATTGGTGTTTGGGTACACAAAAAGACACAATTAATGGAGTACTTTAATTACAGTCCTGCTAAAGTCCAGTAGGTGGCAGTGATGTTCATGTTAAGAGTTGATGAGTGCTGGGGTGTAAAAGGGAGGGAAGTTCAGAGAAAAAAAGACAGGAGAAATATGTAGAGAAGGTAAAAGGAGATGGAACAGATGGTGAGATGGTTCATGTTTCACTGGATTCATTTAAGCTAGGGTGTAGTAGTGGGGGGTTTACAAAAGCTCTAGGGTTTTATTTCTAACAGCTGGACAGACCTATCCTTGGCTGCTCTTTTTAAATTCTCACACTCTTCATGTTACTTGTTCATAACCATATTCAAGCACCATATTGGAGTCTGTTAAAAAATCAGACGAGTTGACTCCTCAAGAAGAGAACTCAAAAGTATTTCAATCATTGTTTTCCTTTTCTTAGGACTGCCTTCAAGCCATAGAAGATTTTTTCACTGAGAAACTCATTATCATTGGATATGTGGGCCTTGGCATTGCAGGAATCCTGGTATGTACATGGAGGAGTCTGCAATAGTCATGTAATAGTGTGTGGCATGCAATGTGCTATCATTTTGACATATTATCTTTTTATTTACCAGATAATCGGTATGATCTTCAGTATGGTTCTGTGCTGCGGTATTCGGCGCAACAGGGAAGTCATATAGATGTTCAAGGGCTTCCTATTTCAGGTTGTACTGCCCTGTCCTCACAGAGCCAACACCTTTGAAAGGGTCACATAGAGTAATACAAGATGCCTATATAGTGTTGTGACTTTGTAATTCTCACATTTCTTTGTTTACTTGTATGTGTTTTTGTTGATACCCTCTGCATTGATTTAGTACCCGAATTTAACATAAGCTGTTATTTTGTTTACAGCCTAATTTTCACAAACTGTTTAGACATTACCAAGCAGGTGCTTTGATTTTTCTCTTCTTCTACCATGCATTATAGAAGACTGGTGATGTAAATACTGTCTGTAAAAACCAGGTAGCACTTGCTTTCTGTTGTCCTGGAATGTTAAATGTAGGCCATGTTTACTATAGTAATGGGTTTAGTTTAGGTTGAGTAATACTCTGTTAACATTTAGGGGGTTTGTAAGTGATTCTTGTTAATCTTAGCTGAAGTTCACACTGTGGTACTGAGACATAAAAAACTGACCACAACAGCAAACTGAGTGGTGTGAAAAAAGAACATGCTACACAGATACAAAACTGAAATGTTACAAATAGAGCAGTGTGAGAACACACTTGCACCGAGTCCTCCAGAATAATGGCTTCAATACTACTCTTCAAGGTAACATTGCATTCTTCCATAAATGCAGATTGAGCTGTGAACCATCTAACATGGTTCTTCCTTCACAAGCACAACTTGGGTTAATCAACACCTCACTGTGCCTTTACTCACACATTCAGTATTTTCTAGATGAACATGCAGTGAATGAGAAATGTAATATATAACTGTATTACATTAGCTTATTTCTCCTACAATGGTTTTAACTTGCTGTAAAGCACAAAGGGAATTATGTGATTTCCATTGCATGCAGTAGGTTTGTATATATGAAATGCTTTGAAGTAATAGATACCTTTTGTAGCGCATTTATTTTCAAGTGGTTTACAAATATCACAGTTCATTTTGTAGTAACAGATGAAATGCAAGTACAAACAGTGGTTTATGGTCATCAGTACCAACTGATACAAATAAATAATTGAAACATAACATTGTGGCTTATGTTTGATAAAAATTTAAGCTAGATACAGTTTACAATAAACCACACCTAGCCAGCTGGGTCATACCGACATATTCAGCAGTATTCACCTAGAAGATGTAATCCACACAGGTGCTCATTAATCATTTGATATGTGACTCTACACATACTGTTTCTTTAATGCAAATACATGTATCCGGTTCAGTCAGCAATTCATTTTACTCAGGGATGCTGGATTCAATGTTTTGAATGAAATCAAATCCAAGTTGTGAACATTACCCTGTATTTCTAGGAAACAATGGGAGATTGTTCTTGGAAACTGGTTTGTGCATAAAGGGGAAAATGTATCACTGTAATACAGATATGTCACCATAGTGATTAAAAGCAGTAATGGAAAAAAGGACCTTTAAGTTTGCTCAAGGTGCAGTTAAACTACTATTGTCTGGTCCACAAACCTCAGGGAGAAATATTCTTTAAAGAATTATGGCTGGTCCCTATTTTGCACATATTTTCAGGTGGTTCAGTAACATTTCAATGGGATGGGGGGGGGGGTGATTTTCTAGCCACCACGTAAAATATTCACCAATATTAAATACATTGGACTTCATCAGAACAATGATACATTAAGTGCTCCAGGAAAACACAAATATACAAGACTGACAAAGAGAACACATTACACAAAAGAAAAAAAAAAATGTAATATTGATTTTAGTGCCTCCATAGTGAAACCATCCTCCCTCATTGAGGGGAAATGTTTGCAAATCCTTCTAGAAGGATGTAGAGCACTGTCTCACACACACACAGACTTCCTGAAAAAGTTTTACCAACAAGTACAAAATGTTGGCCACAGATACTCAACTGAGTAAGCAACTCAGACAGGAAGTGCAACAAGACCAGAAACTGGCACAGGAAACACAATAGCTTTGCTGTCAATCTAAGGTGTATCTGACTGCGTGTTTCTCATGACCCCAGCTTAGGTTCATTTGAGTGGAATATAAAGGCATAATTAAGGAGACAGGAGGTTAAAATCTCTTTGGCCCAGAATCATTTCACCAACTCCAACAAAGTACATAACTTGAGCAATGCCAAAAAGAGGAGCAATGACGAGCGCTCTGCAGCCTGCCCCCTTCAGAAAAGCAGATGGCCCTTCTTTCTTCATGATTTTGCTGCAAAATAAGCATATAATAAATGTCAGCTAAGGCACAAGAAACTATCACAAGCAGATGCAAAATAAATAAATAAACAAAAATGGCATTTAAAAAAAAATTTAAAAATAAAAAAGGCAGGGCAAAACCTGCGTTTTTTGTTCCTAAATGCTGAAACGAATATTTTATGCTAAGCTTCAAAATGAGCAATTTTTAACTGGAGCAATTCAATTAAAGGAAAATATTTGAAACTACAAAAACAGAACATCGAAACCTCTGATCCAGGATGCCTGAATCGCTGAACAAATTATATGTTCAAGGCCACTGTGTCAAGGACAAAGGTCACATGTAAATTAGCTACCCTACACACAGGTTTAGGTCATAGGGAGTGCCTCTGCAAAATTTTTGAAAGCCATCATGCATACGAGCTCAGCAATGGACAAACTATATGTTCAAGGTCACTGGTCACATATGCAACTTAACTACCCCAAGCACACGTTTAGGTCATAGGGAGATCCTACTCAAAATTTCAGAAAGCTGGCATGTACATGAGCCGAACAATGGACAAGACAAACCTTATATGGTCAAGGTCACATATGCAAATTACCTAACCCACACATAGGTTTAGGACATAGAGAGTGCCTATGTAAAAGTTCAGAAAGCTGGCATGAGCCAGGCAGTTTCAGGGACAAAATTGTCACGCCGCCCGCCATGCAATACCCCTTCAGCCATAACTGGGTGAGGGGTAAAAACTAATTAAGCACTATTATTGAGATAGAATAGGTAATTAAAATCAACATTAAATGGCTACATTTTAATCAAATTAAATGACATTTCAAATATAAATAAAATTATTCCAGTACAGTACATATGTCTCAGTATAGCAAACATGAAAGACAGCACATTTGATTATTCCCCCTTTGATCTCTGAATTTCTACAGTATATTCCGGTATTGTTTGTGAAATACCAAACCGACACCGACATTACCAAAGATAAAATCTGTAAAATGTCAGTGGTTTGAATAATTACCTCACACAGTCCACAACTCCTCTGTAGGATTCCTCATTAGCACCTTTGCTCAAGGACTGAAGTCTGGTTTTTACCACTGAAACATACGAACAGGAAGTGAGCTCGTGTAGAAGCAGGAAACAATGAAGCGCCAAAAATTTTTTACATTTAAAAAAAACAAAAAACAAAACTTACCGTCACAAGGGTTAACTACCACTGCAGCAGTTGAACCAGCGGCACATCCAGCCATGAACGACCAATAGAATGGTGCCACATCATCTTCAGAACGCTTACCCCAACGGTTAATGTTAGAAAAAAGAGGAAAGTAGACGATAGAGAAGGGCACATCTCTGGAGGCAAAGAGAAGATAAAATTACACCAATGCCACACACACACACAAATAGTACAAAACAACAAACACTTCACACACACCTCATGAGTGTAGCTCCCAGCCCTTTGTATAGACCTTGGATGCCCTCTGTGTGCAACAACTTTTTGGCGATCTGCGTTGCAGACACGGTATGTACAGCAGAGCTCGGCACAACATTATAGGAGCGGCTTAACACAGTGCTTGTCTGAACAAGCTTGTTGGAAGCCAGGATACCAGGCATTCGCTGCTGAGCAGCTACAAGGAAAACAAGAAAGTCCATTGTACAATTACATTAACTAAAAATTTTCTGGACACTCCAAAATAGTACACACAAGCAGGCAAATAAGCAATACCACCAAAGGAAAAACTTAAGTCTGAAATGGCTTGAGCAAAAGGGAAAAGTGCAAGTTTACCTAATCTTCCAGCATCTTGTAACTGAATTTTTAGCATCTCCATAGGAGTTGTAATAATGACTTGGCACATGCCTGCACCACAGCCTGCCAACATTTCTTTAAACACGGACAAGCCTCTCCTGTAACACAAATTATTTTGCAAACCCAACAGTTAAGGGATGTACTGTATACATATCACTGTTCCCAAAATTTCTTAAAACATAGCGTACCCATTTTTGGAAAGGTGATGACGAAAAAGGTCATTGGCAGCCAGCTTAATGGCCTTCTCCGGTGTGACAAGAGCAAGATTCACCGCAGCACCTAAACGACATGAACACAGCTGATTAGCCAAGGGTAGCAACAGAGTTACCTACACACATCTTTCAGAGCACCCATTCCCCACCATCATCATAAAGACATGAATCAGAACCATGTTGTAAATTTGGCAAACAGCCAACAGGATAAGAGCAGAGCTCACACAATTATGCAATGATCATGATGGGGGATATGACATAATACAACCAAGAACCAGTAAACAAAAACTTTAATTATTATTTTTTAAAAGAATGGGGAAATTAAATAAATAAAAGATTAGAAACCAAGAAAGCAGGCAAAAAAGAATGCAGAAACAAAACAGATCAACATCCCTTGGAATTAAGAGCAAGGGACACGTAATGTATAGCCATGTACATAGAGAACAGGAGGGAAGGAAAAAAGAAGATAGGGATGACAGAAGTAAATTAAATAAAATTAAATGATTAATAATGTATTAAAGTTCTACAGTACATGGACATTGGAGTTAGTAGTAGTAGATAAAATGAAAATAGTCAACAGAAATTCAGATGCTATGAAGAAAAAAGAGCATAAATATTATATTCTATAAATAAAAACATTGTGCCTAAACATAATAGAGCAGAGTGGAAAGAACCATAATAAATGATTTGCCTCCAGCGTGGCTGCGCCTTAATCGGCTAGCCTTCACTATCCAAGGGGGCACCCATTTCTGTAACATGAAAAAACACAGATGCAAACAAACAGCATTCCTCACATCAAGCGGCAACCCAATATGAAAATGGGATGTCATGCTCAAAGTCCTCCTACCTAAAGTTCAGTTTATGGCAGAACTACCATGTAACAATTTTTCCAATAGGGTGTGTGTCTTTTAGATAAGTCTACAATTTAATCAGCAATGAAGTACAGAAATATTTACTGTTTAGCCACTCTAGACATTGTGGTTTGTATAGCTACATAGATGCAAGCCTACCCTGCATATATCCATCCCACCCACCTTATTTGAAACCATTTTTTCTATTATAAAATAAAACCAGTTCGGTAGTCAAGAAACCTAGGTAAATGGACTGAAGAACAGCTTAAATGTCAAAAATGGAAAGAGCTATAGGGTACTACAGCTCAAAGTCATTAATGAGACCAATGCAATAATAATGCCAAGCTTAATATGAGCAGTTTTTAACTGCAGCTAAGTTAAGATAAATATAACAAATTATACTGTACAAACTAACTAAGCACTACTACTGATTTGTTGATAGTATGAGTCACATGGTGAAACTCATAGGATGATTCTTACCTCTATACATGCCAAAGTATCCCTCTGACCGCACTGTTTTGACCAGACAGTCAATCCTTATGGAACAAAAGAAATGCCTGTTAAACAACTGCATTCAATATGGAAAAACCATGTCACAATATGGTCATGTTTACTCATACACAGTTGGTAACCTGACCCCAGGGTTTTAATCCAATCCAAATTTTGCATTTTTTTCATAAGCTATAGGGGAAAAAACCCTGTTGATGTTTCACATTCCAATGAGATTAACTATTGATCTTAGACTGAATGGACATCCTGAACCTCAACACAACTCCATTACTAACCAGAAAGTGACTACAGTGGCCCATGAATGTCAGCTTATGTGCAGCCAAGGCAAATTCCACAACAGGGGAGAGTAGGGCCATAATAATTTACATACTGGAATAACAGGAAACACCAGGAGAAGGGTTTCTTACATGTTCTTGTAAACTTTTTGACCTTGTCTCTGGTTCTGGAGTCTAGTCTTAGCCAGGTCAATGGGGAACACACAAGTGACTCCAACAATACCGGCAATACCACCATTGATGAGCTTGGCTGGGAGGCTATAAAAAGAGAAAGATAAATGCAAAATGAAATTACTAAGTGAAAGACAAGCCACTGCAAGCTGAAAATTAAACAAATCAGTCACAATATCCAGCACATACCTGATCTGCTGCTGAGACATTATGAAATATCGAAAATGTAGACAATTGGCTGAGAACCGCGACTGAAATTCTTGCAGAACAGGAAAGTTAGAGCTGAAAATAAAATGAGTAAAACAAATTAGCAACAAACAAACAAAAAAAAACCCCAGTGCTGGCACACACACAAACACACACACACAGAGGGCTAAACTAGGTGCGTGATAAATCGGTCAGGCGACTCAGGGTTAATTTGGGTACAGGAACCTCTCACAGGCCCGTCGCTGAAAATGGATACTGCTTTATTAATATTCATGACTCACGACATTTTAGTTCTGATATGTTGTGTATTTTTAAACCGATTCTGACAGATGTAAATGTACTTAAATACAAAACAAGAAAATAATTCTATACAATTCAAATAACAATAAATGAAAGCAATAATAAATAAAATAATCCATGTATTACATGTTAAAAGCAATACAATTTACTAGACCCGCCATTTTGGCGGAGGCAGCGCTATTCGAATGTCGAACCCTTCACAGATCACTCACTACATCCAGAAAACGGCGCATTCATGACGTAAAGTAGTGCCTTATCTAAATCGTTTAATAATTGCCTGAGATACTTAAACACTATTTTTAACCGGCTAGGTGACTATATTAACAAGGAACACCGAACCCGTCCCAGGAAAATGAACAGATTTCGTGAAAATTATGAACATCAACGACTGATGTTCATGCTAACATGCTAGACAAGTAGTTCCCCAACTTTATGCTAACAAACATAATTTAAACAACGAACTGAGCAGAAACAAATTCTTAAACTGTACGAGTTGTTAAAAAGAAAAAAACTTACCCTTTAAAAACGAATGTAAACCGCTAAATATACTGTATATATTTAAAGGCACTGGAACGCTGTTCTTCCGTACTTTAACCACGGAGAGAATTTGAATGAATGACTTACTGGAAAATTCCATCGGTTTTTATAGGAAAGGCGGAGTCATGCGTGAGTCAACACGGTTTACCCAATCAGAAGCTTCATATTTGCATATTCATAGAGAAATGGCTGAAGGGCATTCACAAAGCTAGGGTCAAATTACAATTTCCTCACTTTATTCGTTTTTAATCGCGCTTTTCGGAACTGGTATTAATTATGTATTGCCATTTAAGGTCGATGATATTGACATTAGAGCATGATTATAATTTTGTTGGTATCTTGCTTTGCAGTTTACTGATATGGCTGATTCAGGCTCTGGGATGGGCGCGGTCCCATGTCTGAAAAACTAAAAAGACAAAAAAAAAAGAAAAGAAAAAAACAAAAAGGTGGGTAATTTAATGTGAAAAGTTTAGGTTTAACCTTTTGAGTACAACTCTATTAAAATTTAACTAACATTATACTAGGAACCATTAAACTAATACCTTTAAATGTGTGTTAACACTATATTAGTTTATTCACATGGAATGTAATGAGTCACTAATAGTTATATACTGTTTTACTTTTAACAGAATTAAAGGGAGCTTAAGTTATCAATGTCCTCTCTTAAGCCACAAACTATGAGTCAATGTTCGCTGCATCACATCCCAATATAGCACAACCAACATAGTGACAATGCTCAGGACTGCACACATTCTATTATTAGTGCCACAGACCACTGTGAGACCGACACTTATGAGTGTTTAAATTATGGATAATGTACAATGGTTAATCTCTTGGATATTTATACTCACTAGAATGTTCCTTCTGTTTTCCTTGTCCTAAAATGAGAGAGAGAAGATTGGACAAAATGCAAAAATGTTCATGTGAGAGTGAGCTGATGTCAAATATATCACTTTAAATATATGAGAATAATAGAATTAAATTGATGATGTCACTGATGGGTTTGGATCAGTGATGTCACAAAGGGGTGAATGAAGATAAACGATACCATACAGAAATAATCTGTGAAGATGTCACACAAATGTTTTTTTTGGAAAAGTGTTGGCATATTATTATTATTTTAATAATAATACAAGCTGACTATATAGACTTGGATTAACTGCCCCTCACAGCACTCCACTTCTCTATAAGAACTTCAGCAGGGTTGTTCCGTTTAATAAATGTTTTTTTTTTTAATTAATTTATTTATTTTTCCGTGTTAACTGGTTACTTTCGCCAGAAGTTACTTACTTCTGTATCACCAATGCAGATTTGTAACTTATATAAAAATATATCATTCTGGTCAACATCAACATCACCATATAAAAAACAGAAATGGTCATGATTGTTTTAGGTTAAAGTATTGTATAATTAAAAACATTTTTTATTTCCAAGAATTAGATTAATTTTTATCAATCACGATTGTCCCCTAAAGTCGGAAGTGATGCAATCTTAGAGCTTCCTCTAGTTTTATTGGAAAACCCGAATTGCCAGTTTTTCAGTCTAAATTAATTTAATTAAAAATGATGTATAGAATTAAAGTATTAGATATGAACCTAATTTTTATGAATATTTTTAAAGCCAGGTTTTTTCAATCAAGCATGATTTAATAAACTACAGGCCTTCATTTAACCAGGTAGTTCAATGCTTACCAGCTAGCTTCATGTAACCCGATTGCCACAAAAACAATAAAATATGGAAAAAAGTATATTATAGTAAGAACATGATTTTTCTTATTTTTAAGAATTTCACAGGTTTTTTTTCACCAACACAAAATTGCTGCATTTATAAATGAACAGGCATTCAACTAACCGTGTGGGGTTATACCATGCAAAGCAACAAAATATGAAATAAAGTATTTTATAAATAAAATCGTGTTTTTATTTTATGAATTTGACAGTCTTCAAAAAATTTTTATTTCAAGTTAAAAAGTTTAGATTTAGGACTTGTGTTAAATTTTGAGTACAACTCAAAATTCAAAAACATTATATCAGGAACTATTAAAACTAATACCAGTAAATGTGTGTTAATACTGTAGTTTATTCACATGGGATGTAATGAGTCACCAGTATACTGTTTTACATCTAACAGAATTAAAGGGACCTTACATTATCACTGTCCTCCCTTTACCTAGAAAATATAAGTCAAAGTCCCAAAAATGCACAACCAACATAGTCACGATGCTCAGGGCAACACGCATTAGTGTTACATTACAGACAGACACTTATGAATATTTAATTTATAGCTAATGTACAATGGTTGTTTTTTGCATATTTAATAATTACTTATGTTTGCTTGTAATAAATTTAGAGAATAAGAAAGAAAGGGGGACAAAATGCAAAAATATCCATGCACTCGTGTGAGTGAACTGATGTCAGTTTAAATAATATTTAAAAAAATAACTGAGATATCAGTTTAAATAATATAGTTAATGGATAGAGTTAATAGACTTAAATAATAAATAGTGAGAATAGAAAAGTGATGAGTGATGGGTTTGAATCAGTGATGTCACAAAGGGGCGAATGAAGATGAACGATGTCATAGAGAAGGAGTCTAAGATGTCACACAGAGGTTTTTTTTTTCAAAAGGTGGCATCCTATACATCTCATGCTCTTTATTGACCTCTAATATATATAGCACAGAATTTCTACAATAGGATATGGGTCATTTCATGTCAATTCACCCAGAGGTTCCCAAGTGACCATCTCAGAATTCAGTGGAACTTTAACCAGACATAGAATCTTTCAACATGAACATATGCAAAGTTTCAAGGTCCTAGTTCAAAAACTTTCTGAGATATGTTAATTTAAAGACCGCAGGGTAAGGTTGCTATTGATGCTGCAATTTAAAAAAAAGTAAAATTTTGAACAAAGTATTTTCGAATTTTTGACACAGGAATATATTCAACACCCCCAAAGGTATTTTTATAGCAAATTTGAGCTTATTTTCATGTAAAACAAACAGTTTTAAAGAAGAATAAATGTGATATGGTGTTTTAGTGAGTGTAAAAAATCTGAATGGTAGGTGAAAATTTGCACATCTTTCGTGCCCCTGACACATTTGTAATTGTAATGAATATCAGATCTAGGAATACACAAAATTTCTGCCCTGTTGCTCATTTCCTTCATACTTAGCCATCATCTTGAAATTTTCATAAATTTCACTTGTAAAATGTTTTTTTTGAAGTTTTTTTTTGGCACTTTCCTTCTTAAAAGCATCAGAATATAGTCTCAAACTGGCATCAGAGTAATAATAATAAACAAAAAGAAATGTTTTAAATTTGCTTTTATAACAATTAGAAAAGTGACATTTGTCGCGCATAATTATCTGTCATAGGTTCTATTATCAAATAGTACATGTACGATATAAGTTAATTAACTCATATTTATCATTTCAAATTATGTATTTATATCCTCACTAAATAATTAATATAGGGATATATTATGATAGAGATTATATAAATCTTTTCATAAGCTTTGATCAAATATTATGGAACTATATTATTTGCAACAATCTACCAATAAACTGTTTCTGCAAAGAGAGTTTAGTACATGCATATATGTTTGAGTTTTACTGAAAATTTGGCAAACGTCCCATTATTTGTTGGAAGACTTTTATGGGAGAGTGTGTAGTTACGTGCACGTAAGCTTATGAAAATAAATTTTTGCACACCCACTAAAACACCATATCGCATTTATTCTTCTTAGAACTGTTTGTTTTACATGGAAACATGCTTAAATTTGCTATAAAAATACATTTGAGGGGTGGTGAATATATTTTCTGTGTCAAAAATTCGTAAATACTTTGTTTGAAATTGCACTTTTTCCAAAATTGCAGTATCAATAGCAACCTAACCCTGACAAATTTTGACTCTAGATTTGAGATTGTGACAGAGTGGGTCCTGTTTTTTTGGTACCCAAAATGGTAAATTGCAAGGTACGGGCCGACAAATGGGTACTAGCCTGCGATCTTTAAATGAACATATCTTGGAATGTTTTTGAACTAGGACCTTGAAATTTTGCATGTGTTCATGTTGAAACATGTTCTGTCTGGTTAAAGTCTCAATGAATTCTGAAATGGTCACCTGGGAAGTTTTCTGAATGCTAGGTGATTTGACATGGTATATATATATA
>JAOUQZ010000016.1:12030938-12065967 GCA_028564935.1 Neosilurus hyrtlii | reverse complement strand
AGGAAGAGCTACACTGCTGAGTACAAGAAAGCAGTTGTGGAGGAATCACTTACCTGTTTATTGAAATTGCTGTTAATATTAAATAAAATAAAACCTACCCCGAAAATAAGCCCTATGGTGTTTTTTTGAACCGAAAAAAAAAGACAGTGTCTTATTATCGGGGAAACACGGTATATTCCTCATGACTGCACAGCACTGTCAGTCAACTCAGTTTATTTTTAAACTATATAAAGTATGCTGAATAAAAACACCAGACCACTGGTTAAATAACAGCATAAATGATCAGAATATTAGCATAATGGCTTAACAGATATTTAACTACAGTCTACAGAAACCAGCTAAAATATATGCTTATATTCTCTAACTGTTAAATAAGAAGTACAAGAAGGGTCTCTCCCCAGTCGGTCATGCCCGAAACACCATACCAGGGAGGCATTCTAATCAGATGCCTTAACTGGCTGCTCTCCATGCATTTCGGTTCTTCTCCGAGCTCCTTTTGGATGCCATATCTACATTTAGCATTATTTAAAAACTCATACTAGCTCAAGATTTTACCTTCAATTTGTTTATTTCATCTTGTTTTTCCTTATGTTCTGAAGTCAGCTGAAAAATGCATCCTTCTTCTGCTTTTAGCTTTTCCTCAAAATATTTAATGGCATGTTCCTTTTGCTCCTTTAATAGAACAGTACAGACATGTATTATCGGTATCGAATTATTATTGAAAACATAAATTATTTGTGAGAACAGTGTATACCATTTCGAAATTCAGAGCTTGTATTTGGTTGTCACACTTCACTTTCACTTCCTGTATTATTCCTGTGGTGACAGCTGATTTAGCAGGAAGCATGATAAAGTTTTTACATTGTTATCTATGCAATATGCACATACTTAGCTCTGTGTTCTTGCTGCAGAGCTCCTGAGATATTGAGCTGAGCTCCAATTCAAGTTCTTGAACCCTATGAAAAAATGAATCCACAAACTAGTGTAAGATTAGACAAACTTGATTTTTGAGGCTCAAACAGTTCTTTGTATTTTTTATATGAAGTAAATCGTTCTATTCCAACTTACCGCTTTTTCTCTGTTTTTAAAGAGGACTGTAAGGAAGCAGCTGTCTCTTGGATCTCTTCAATTTGTTTAGCCAAGTGCTGTTTGATATTATTTATTTCTTTAAACTTGGTATCTTTCTCCATAAGGTTCTTTAAATGCAACTCTTTGGTTTGTTCAAGTGTGTTAAGTAATGATTTCTGCTTTTCCTGATGTAATCAAATAATGTACATTAATAACATAAAACATAAATAATATAATACCTATTATTTCTGTGACCAAAATTAAGCATCCGATTCTGTGAGTCACAGTCAATTATTAGGAGCACATGAGCACAAACCTCACTTTCCTGCCTGAGTTCTTTCTCTCTTTCTAGTATTTTCTGTAACTCATCCCGTTCTTGTTTACAGTTGTGAAGTAATTCAAAATGCTGGTCTTAATAAATGTATAACTTGTTTTAATTTCCCAGAAAATGACAGTAACATTAAGATGGAATGACTGATTAAATGTTTAAAGTTTGATTAATGTTTGAAGCATACTTGCAGATTCTTGGATTTGACTGGCATGTTTCTGAGTCTCTTGCAGTTTGAAAACTAGTTCTGTGAGCTGAATTTCCTTTGCTTTTAGTTTTTCTTCAAGCAAAGCAACCTTAATAAAAAAGACTGTAATTAGTGTGTCTTTAATGTGTCTGCAAAACAAGAAAACAAATAAACAAATGAAAATGAAACAAAAACAGTACACATATTTGGCTGTATCACTGTGTATTCCTCACCTTCCACAGAAGTAAAATTATGTCATAGTCTGCAGTAAAACATTGATGGACAAAACTCTTAAACAGCAAAACTATTTGCTGCTCATCACTTGTGGCAAAATTTACACTTCTTGTGTCTGTGTATTTATAAATTAATCAGACTGCTAGGTGGCTTCAGTTTAATTTGTGACTGACTTTATATTCTTTCCCAGAAATAGTTTGTTATGTTTTTCCTTTTTCGAGATAAACATTTTTCAATGTTCTGGTGGTTCTGGACCATCATCCAATGCCTCAGGAGAGGGAAGTAGTATCGTATTTTCGGAATAAACGCCGCACCCACTAAATTTTAAAATAAAAAAATATTTTTTCATATATTAGCCGCACCAGACTATAAGCCGCAGATATGTACCGGTACATTGTGAAATTAGATATTTACACAGAAAGATTTTGTAAATCCTCCTGTGCACTGAAGCCACTGAAGTCGTCTTCTTCAGTGTCGGAGTTGAAGAGCCTTAGAACATCTCTGTCACACACATGTTCAGTCTTTCTGTCGGTGTCGCTCTCAATGTCACTTTCATCTCGAGGCATAGTTACCAATGAAGTTGCACTATTCTCCCCACGCAGCAGTCTAGCCTTTCAAAACCCCTTGGTGATCGTGGATTCTTTAATTTTGCTTCACGCTTTTAGGATCCACTGGCAGACCTCAGAAAAGAATGCTTTTCGCATGCGGCCAGTTTTTGTGAATGATTTCTCGCCGTTGGACATCCAAGCCTCCCACTCACCTTGGAGTGCCGCTTTAAGTGTACGATTCACACTGATGTCGAGGGGCTGCCAGTAGCGTCTTCTTCTTTGCATTGACCCCGGCAGTTAGTGAAGAAAAATCAACGGATTAGCCACATCATTGTACAAGCGCAGGGTTCAAAGCGTGTGGAAATAAGTAGTGGCTTATAGTCCGGAAAATTTGGTACTCCACAAATACTGTTTACAGTTGAAGTGGGGAGCTGCTCATATCAACTGGGAATGTTGTTGGGAGGTGGAAGGAATACTTCGAGGACCTCCTCAATCCAACCAACACACCCTCCGTGGAGTAGGAAATCCCTGGGGGTTCGGGTAGGGTCCCCCTATTGCTGGGGCTGAGGTCGCCGAGGTAGTCAAAAAGCTCCTTGGTCGGCATCTGCCCTGAATATCTCAGAGCTCTGGATGTTGTAGGACTGTCTTGGTTGACATGCCTCTGCAACATCACATGGTCATTGGGGGCTATTTCTCTGGATTGGCAAACTGGGGTGGTAGTTCCCCATTTTAAAAAGGTGGACCAGAGGGTGTGTTCCAACCATCGTGGAATCACACTCCTCAGCCTACCCAACAAAGTCTATTCAAGAGTACTGGAGAGGATGATCCATCCGATAGTTGAACCTTTGATTCAGGCGGAACAATGTGGTTTTCATCCTGGCCGCAGCACTCTTGACCAGCTCTATACACCACAGAATCCTGAAGAGGACATGGGAGTTTTCCCAATCTGTCCACATGTGTTTTGTGAATGAGAGAAGACTTTCGACCATGTCCCTCAGGCTATGTTGTGGGGTGTGCTCTGGGAGTACGGTGTACTGAACCCATTGCTACGTGCCATTAGGTTTCTGTACCACCGGAGCCAGAGCTTGCTCCGCATTGGTACCAACAGGTCAAATTCATTTCTGGTGAAGGATGGAGTCCCCCAAGGCTGTCCTTTTTCAGTGGTTCTGTTCATAATTTTTACGGACAGAATTTCTAGGTGGAGCCGAGACTTTGAGGGGTTCTCGTCTGGTGGCCATAGGATTTCATCTCTGCTTTCTGTGGATGATGTTCTTTTGGCTATATCAAACCAGGACCTCCAGCTCTCATTGGAGCGATTCGCGGCTGAGTGCGAAGCAGCCGGGATGAAAATCACCACCTCCAAGTCCGAGGCCATCATTCTCAGCCGGAAAAGGGTGGAATGCACCCTCCAAGATTGGAACAAGGTCCTGCCCCAAGTGGAGGAGTTCAAGTATCTCAGGGTCTTGTTCATTAGTGAGGGAAGGATGGAGCGGGAGATTGACAGATTGTACTGGTCCATCGTGGTGAAGAGGGAGCTGAGCTGAAAGGCAAAGCTCTCAATTTACCAGTCAATCGATGTTCCAACCCTCACCTATGGTCATGAGCTTTGGGTAGTGACTGAAAGAACAAGATCGTGGATACAAGTGATGAAATGTGGTTCCTTCGCAGGGTGGCTAGGCTATTCGGCCATTCGGGAGGAGCTCAGAGTAGAACTGCTGCTCCTCTGCATTAAGAAGTGGGCAAAGGCCCTGGGGTTGACCCAGAACACTATGTCTCTCAGGTGGTCTGGGAACGCTTCGTTGTCAACCCGGAAGAGCTGGAGGAAGTGGCTGGGGAGAGGGATGTCTGGACCTCACTGCTTAGGCTGCTGCCCCCGTGAAGTGACCCAGGAACGAGCGGAAGACGATGACTCATGATGTCTGACTGACTGAATATTTTTAAAGAATAACACAGGAGGGACAGACAGCCGTATGCTGTAGGTTTTTCTTGATGGTCCATGTTGGGTATTTTGGAAAACCCCGTAACCGTTCCTCTCGTTCTGCCTTCCCTTCCTCTCCTCCCTAGTCTCTGGATCCAGGAGCGGCTTGGAACGAAAGAACAATCACACAATGGAAATGCAAATGTTCCTTTATTACAAGCCATCTGAAATAGGGTGTGAGTCTATTATAAATCCGGATAGCGAGGAAGGTTTTGATCAGTCAAAACAGCTCCTCTAACAGACACAGAAAACAATTCCATATATGGTATGTGACCTTAAACAGAAAAAGGTAAACAAAGGACAAGTGGTCATCTAAAACATAGCTAGACTCAACAATGGCATGATTATAAACAGAATAACAGAATAACAAAATAATAGAATAACAGCGCCACACTTTAACAGACATGCTGTGTTGCACGTACAGAACAGTACAACAAGGACATTCACCCAAGACACAAAAACAGCCTTTAATCAATCTAGGTCATAAGACGCATAAATTCGTCCACTAAATACTCATTACTAATGTCAAGCTAAATAAGTGGTCTTATAAATCCGTATTAGTATATTTTTCCCTTCAGTCTAAAAGCAACTTGATGGCTAGATGCTTTTTCCTTATTAATGGTGCTCTGCTCATACCACAATCTTACAAATGGCAATGTCTTTGGGCTGTGGAAGGAAACCAGAGCACCCAGACCCACCCATACCCATACACGTTCTCTACCCATACACGTAGAGAAGCCTGGGACTCAAACCCTTCTTGCTGTGAGCCAGACATGCTAACCACTACGCCACCGTGATGCTGACCTCTACATATTCAGTTTCAATTTTTCTATTTGATTTTCTTTAAAAAAAATGTTTTTTTAGACTATGTTTTGTGTATACCTCTGTACAAACATATCCAAAACTGCTGGATTTATTTAATTCTGTTAATGTAGTCTATCTATGATCTTGGAAAACCAATTCTTCAAATATACAAATTATACAGAAAGTGACGGTACTAGCCGGTACTAGCCACTAGAGTGAACAGCACCCCTTTACCTTCTCTTCCTTCATGCGATGCTCATTCTCACATCTCACTTTAAAGTCCTCAAAATGTTTAAGGTCTTCCTTAGCTGTGTGAGATGTGCAAACAAACATTGAAAGGTGCATGTCCTTACTTCTGAATGTACTTTATTTTCTCAAGGCTTGTATTATATGTGCTCTACTTGTTTACCTTTTAACATTTCTAGCTGGTCAGCCTCTGCCTGCAGGCGGAGATTTTCAAATGCAACAATCATCCTCTGAAAGAAGACAGACAAGTAAATGTAAAACAATTATTTTATATGTAAAAAAATTGTAAAAAAATTTATTTAAATGCCATGTCATTCTGAAAAGTACACATTCTACTGAGTTATATTTCTTTTTATTGGCCCTGATCTATAAGTGGGCGGAATGATGACATAGTGATTAGCATGTCCGCTTCACAGCAGAAGGGTCCTGGGTTTGAGTCCTGTGCACGGCGTGTGTCATTTCTGTGTGGAGTTTGCATATTCTCTCCCTGCTTGCATGGGTTTCCTCCAAGTACTCTAGTTCTCCCCACAGTCTAAAACATGCACATTAGCACAGCTGGCTGCTCCAAATTGACCCTAGGTGCAATTGTGTGTGCAAACGGTAGTGTGTGTTGGCCCTGTGATGGGCTGGTGAGCTATTCAGGGTGTACCAGGCTCCCTGCGACACTAGAGATTAATCGTTTTGGCAAACGAGTAAGTGAGTGAATTATAAATTCTATCATCTTAAAGTATGTGTAACCCAAGAAGAAAAATGGTAAAATGGATGAAAAGATTTAATTCATTTAAATACTTAATTCCACTAAAAGACAAACACTTGCTGTCCACTGCTGGAAATGAAGTTGCTTTTGGTGAGTTTTCATGTTAAGTACAGTTAACTTGATTTGCTAATTAACTAATCAACAAAGTCCAAGAATATGTACATAAAACAACCACTTTTCACACTGATTAGTTCATCCTACTGTATTTTGGTTAAAATCCAATTTTTGGCAATTCACCAATGTCCAGCTACAGCAACAAGATACATACTACGGACATCCACAACATCAGACTATCATTAAGTTCCATTTTAAAATATTAATGCTGAGGCATCTGTACTTTAATTAAAAGCCACTCAATACAATTGTTTTCACAGCATGAAAAATAACTCACCTGAATGTTTTCATGGTTTTGCAAAAAGAGGCCATGGGTTTCTTCTCTTTCTGCCTCAACTAAAGAAACAAATTACATTTGTTATTAAAGCATGAGAGGAGAATTTCATTAATCATTAGAATTTAGACAAAGCAATGACCTCATAAATACATAATATACAATGTCACTTACACAGGCTCATTTTCTCAGAAGATCTTTCAAAAGTGTCTCTCAGTATGTTGCACAAATTTCTTGTTGCATTATTTCTGCATTATTTAAAAATATATACAATTACTAAAGATGAAAGTCAATGCATAACATTTACTGTGTATAAAGTTCATGCAATACATACGTGTTCTTCATATCTTCATTTTCATTTAACTGCTCCTCTAATTTTATGCTAAGACTCTCATTTTCAAACTGTAACGAAGGCATCAGAATTATTTTATTATGTGTTTTTAAATGAATAATAATATCCTTGTTTAAAAAGGAGGCTAAACTAGTCCCAATTTGTGAGTAACCAATACCAATTTGCCTGTTCGGACACTCATTCAGATATCTGAGTCATTAGTGTTATTGCAGATAATTAAATAAACATTTAAATAAATGTTTATAAATTAAAATACAACTTTAATGCACTTAAAAACATAATTATGAAAATATAAAATATTTTACATTTTTTAAAAATTGGAACAAACTTAGATCACCTCACAACTGAAAGTCCTGTATTCAAAATAGATTACATGAAGATAGGATGAGGTGTGCAATGTTTGTCACTATCATGACTTGCACTACAATTACCGAGAATCTTGCCCATTTATTGTGTGACAAAAAAACGTGAAATTTTATTGACTAGTGAGACAGACACCTGATATATCCTGAATTATGCTTAAAAAAGGTGGATCCAATCAGAAGTTAGATTTTCTACTTTTTTGCCATTTAGATTGCAGAAAGCCTTTTCCCAAACAAGCAATATATGCCAGCAAATTGAATTTCAGCTGCCTGTCTGACCACTGTCATATTTACCTGAAGTTCTTGAATGGCTTTACGCTGTGTCTCAATTGTTCTTCTATTTTCCTGAAGCTTTCTCTCTTTTTGGGAAATATCATAGTCCACTTTCAGTTTCCATGCTTTTATTTTTTCAGCCTCTTCAAACAGTTTGGAATACAACTGACTGGACTTTAACGGTGTCTGCCAAAAATTACAGTAAATAGTAATAAAATCAGTGCTTACACTCATGAGTTCACACCAAAAATACAAAAATTAAGAAATTACTCACCTCATCTTTCTCTATTGGCATGACAGCAATACTCTTTGTAACCTCTTTAAAATAAAACTTGAAATATTATACTAAACAAAATGTGTTCAAAACTATATAATTAAGAAGTGGTTCAACATTTTAAACATTTTCATAAGAGTACAAATTATATGTTAGGGGGAGGGGGTTAACTGCCAGGATACGCAGTGCATTTTATTTATTTATTTATTTGTTTAAAAGCCTGTCCTGTCCAGCATCATAGCAAGCAGAATGGCAGTCTGGTTGCAGTGTTGTGCAGAACAAATATGCTTTTCCATGGGAAGGTTTATGGGTAAGTCTCCTCTTGATAATCTGATTCATTTATTTATTTACTGTTAAATTGTGTTATGGAATCTATGTAATCTTGCTGGACTTGACAGTAAAAGAAAGAGGACAGCAAACAGAAGCAAAAGGGAAAGTAAAAAGAAGAAAGAGGAGACAAAAACACTATAAAGCAATGACCCTTCAAACCAAACTATCACAAGACCTCAAACTGCTACATTTGTACATAAATACACCATTAAATTTCCTGCAGCTTTTACAGAAAAATAGAGATGACATTAATCAAGAGTTTGTTAAATAATAACCAAAACCAAGAGACATATCACACAACGTATCATAACATCCACCAAAGTAACGAATACACAGTCACAGAGAGAGAAAAAAAAATAAATATATATAAATAAATTAATTTAAAAAGAAGAATATATATATATATACATTTTCTACACATACACACACATACATGTACATACACATACATACGCATTCACATACATACGTACATATACACATACTCCTATATATATACACACACATGTACTTATACACACACACAAAAAATAAATGAATAAATAATTATAACAAAAAAAAAAAAAAGTCAATGTAGTGACCGTGCCAAATGAACAAATGAGTGCCGAACGAGACCGTGTAAATGCGACCACACCTCCACAGAGGCCAGAGGCAGACCAAGGCAGCCCAGAGACCCGGGCCATCAGCAGCAACCTTGGAGCACAAACCCAAGCCACCTCACACCAAAGACGACCCCGGCCTACCCAGAAGGGGGCAGAAAAAAGCCCCAGCCAGAGCCCCCCGTGGCTGTGGGATAGTGGCCCTAGCGAGGCAAGACCGGCAGTCGCCGACTCCGCCAGGTCCTGGCCACCCAGGGCGACTAAAATAGAGGGCCCAGGGCCCCAAGGGCTCATAGGCAATCCCCCCTCCCCAAGACAGAAGGCCCACACCACGACCAAGAGAACTAGGCCCCCCAGTTAACCACCCGGTGCGGGCCACCAACCACCCCGATGCTCCGGCCGCACAGCCCGGAAACCAGGGCACCTCGACCCTCATCCCCCACCCTCCTCCCTACGAACTCCCACTGTCACACGTCCACTTTACATATACCCCTCCCACCATGCCCTGTGGGGGACGGCCCCAGCGGACCAGAGGACAACGAGCCCCAACTCCGGACCCCCCCACCCCCCCCAGACGCAGCAGACCAGGCATCCCCCAGGGCCAGCAGCCCCCCATCATCAGGATACGCATTTCAAACATACTGAACATGTCGGTCAAAGATTGTATTGCTCTGAACCATTCCTGGACGCGTTTCACCGTTGCAATCTCGGTACGAACACTGAGCTAATCACCGAGCAGTTTGTATAGTCGTTATGTTGTGTTTAGCCTGTGCCTGACTAGTTCACTCAACCTTGCAGTAATTAGACTTCCAGTCATAATATGATTTGTATTGTAATCGATGCTGTGTTTTGTCTGGAAGCGAGGTATTACATGACAAAATAATGGCGGGTGTAAACAAAGACGCAGTTGGAGAGCTCCTCAAAATAGGCCATCTGTTGTTCACAAAAGGCCAGATAGTGAATACAATAACTTTGCAATAGTCTTCTCCTTCATTCACAATAATTTGAAGAGCCAGGATGCCATATCCAGGGCGCAGGAAGCGTGGAAAAAGAACAAATTGGTGCCGGATGTTGCGAATGCACTGTATGCGAAAGGCTATAAAAAGATGAAGAAAATTCAAAGCTAAACTGTTGGCATGATGTCCTTCTTGACAGAAAAGGTAAGATTTGTTCCATCCATGGTTAATAAAGTGACCATCTTGATAGATTTGGCAGCATTTCCCCGATTCCCTTGATTGAAAAGGATTACTTTCTGTACTCTTATGAAAATGTTGAACCACCCCAACATTTGTACAGCCACAATATTTTTTTCTTTACATAACCTTTCAACATGCAAAGCACCTCTGTACATTTACCTGTTCTTGGGCACTCTGTAGGCAACACCATTTTGGTTTTTGAAACTTTTTCAAAACTTTTATTAAAACTCTGAAGAAAAAACATACATATGCCAGGTAACATATTTAGCTGTAAGATTATTACTAATATTTCAACTGAAAATCTACGCACTTGAATTGGTGGCGTAAAGCTACTGTTATCCTCAAACAGTCCAGGATCTTGAGGCTTTACGGCTGACACCTGACCAAGCTTGCTTCTGGGAGGCACTAACAGTTTAAAGTTAAATGCTCTTTCCATGCTGTAATACTAATGGAAAAAGATAATTAGCTTTGTAAGTTTTGTAAAAAGCATATAAGCAGTGGCTATTCAACATGTGCTAGTACACTGTCTGGCCCCCCAAAAAAGTTATGGTGAACTGCCTTTATCCATGATTACAGCACATAATCATATGACTCTGTTTCGACAAATTTAAGCAACATCACACTCATTTCCATCCAGAGTTGTGTTACTTTTTCATCACCATCTTGAGCTGATGATGTGGAAAATCAAACCACTCTATAAAGTCTTCTCCACGTCTCAAAGACTTTCAACAGGGTAAAGGTCTGGACTTTGTGGTGCTAGTTCATGTGTAAAAATGATTTCTCATGCTCCCTGAACCACTCATTCACTATCTGAGCCCTTATTTTATAACCATGCCATCAAAGAAGAAAAAGTTCATTAATGGGAAAACCTGGTCATTCAGTACATTCAGACTGTCAGCAAACTTATTTTTATTGTCACATTATGCTGCTGAGCCTTAACCTGATCAGCTCATGCAACAATGACATGGTGATTACGTACTGTAATTAGGACAAAGTATTAGATTGTAGTACAGCATTTTATGGCCATGCTGCTGAATAGCCTGGAACTATTAAAATCAGTGATAACCACCAAGCTTGAGGCACATGATTGAGTATATTCATTCATTCATTTTCTGAACCGCTTATTCCTAATTAGGGTCGCAGGGAGGCTGGTGCCCCTCTCAGCCGACTCTGGGTGAGGGCGGGGTACACCCTGGACAGATCGCCAGGCCATCGCAGGGCCATCAGTCACACAACCATTCACACCTAGGGGTAATTTGGAACAGCCAATTAGCCTACCGTGCATGTTTTTGGACTGTGGGAGGAGACCGGAGTACCCGGAGGAAACCCACGCAAGCACAGGGAGAACATGCAAACTCCACACAGAAACGCCTGAGCTGGGAATCGAACCCAGGACCTTCTTGCTGTTAGGCGGACGTACTAACCACTGCACCACCGTGCCGCCCTTGATTGAGTATATATGATAGTGAAACATATAAGCTAATTATTATCAATTATTTCTGCACATTTTAACCATGACAGAGGCAGGTCAGGTAAGCTGTGTAAGCTGTTCATTTAATTATAACAGCTTAATTCTACTAGGTTGGCGGGATGCCGGATACACCCTGAAGAGGTCGCCTGTCAGGGCCTACACACATTTACAGGAAAAAAAAAAAAAAAATTATAATATCATGCAAAAGTTAAGTAGCTTAAAAAACTTAAAAGGTGAAACTAATATAATATTACATACAATTTAAGCCTTTATTAATTATAATTTTGATGATTATGACTTATACAAGCAGATGACACGGCTCCCCAAATCAACACAGACAGTGGAAACTTCACATTAGACTTCAAGCATCTTGGATTGTGTGCCCCGCCATTCCTCCTCCAGACTTTGGGACCTTGGTTTCCAAATGAGATGCAAAATTTTCTCTCATCAGAAAAGAAGACTTTGGACCACTGAGCAACAGACCAGTTCTTTTTTGTTTAGCCCAGGAAAGACACTTCTGACATTGTTTGGTGTTCAAGAGCAGCTTGACTCGGCCCAACCGATCTACCGAGGAAGCCATCGCACACCTCCATCACACAGCCCTGAATCATCTGCACAGTGGAAAGGGGAATTATGTGAAAATATTGTTTGTTGACTACAGTTCAGCGTTTAACATCATAATTGCCTGCATACTCACCAACAAGATGGAGATCCTGGGCCTTAGCCAATCCCTGTGTCGCTGGATCTCCAACTTCCTGACAGGCAGACCACAGGCGGTACGGTTGGGCAACCATGTCTCACCCTCACTCACCATCAGCACCGGAGCCCCCCAGGGCTGTATCTTGAGCCCCCTGCAGTATTCACTATACACCTATGAATGTGTGGCCACTTCCAGCTCCACCAACATCATTAAGCTTGCGGACGACACTGTGGTGGTGGGTCTGATATTACACAATGAAGAGACGGCCTACCTAGAGCAGGTTAAAAACATGGTACCAGGACAACAACCTCCTCCTCAACGTCAGCAAGACTAAGGAGCTTTGATAGTGGACTTCAGTACTAAGCAGGAGAGGCTGCTGATCATCAACGGGACCCCAGTCCCCAGTCAATACTACAATATTGAACCTTTTCACAATATTCTAACTTTTTGAGATTTTGGATTTGGGGTTTTCATAAGCGGTAAGCCATAATCATCAAAATTATAACAAATAAAGGCTTGAATTTTTTTACTTTGCATGTAATGAGTCTATATATTAGTTTCACCTTTTAAGTTAAGGTCTGCTCCAAGTGCCAGTAAAACCAATCTGTTGGGGTGGAAATTAACAGTAGTCCGCTGGCCTGTGGCGAGTCAAAAATCTGTAGGGTGAGTGAAATTAGCTAGCAAGTCATCCTGCTGGTGACCTGACAAATCCAATAGGCAAAGAAGATATAATGTTCCTGACACATAAATATGAAGAAGGACTAGTAGTTTCTTAATTTTACTAGTCCTGTTGGCCAGTAGCTTAGTTTTGTTAAATTTCACCCCTGAAACTGTGAGTGTTACGCATTTCATTACAAGCATTACCCACTCAGAATAACTGTTTTTAATCCCCTGATAGCGGACCAACCAGATTGCACTATTCCCATGTAGCATATACTAATTTAGTTTATAACATGGAAATAGCGAAATCTAGTTCACTATCTTGGGATAATTCACAATTTTGTGCTAAAGGTGAGGGAGATGTCGCTGAATAGTCCCATAGACAGACAGACTTGATCAATATCTCTGGATATTTAGAAATATCCACCTTAACATTTAACAACTGATACACACTATTACAGAAATTTAAGCTTCACCTCCAACCAATGAACCCAATGTTATATAATGACTACGTCATTGGCTAAGATTAGTGTTTAATGTTACAAATTATTACAACCAAGGATGGATAAAAGTTCCCGATTTCTCCTTAGTGCAGCACCTGAAAATTGGTTTCTTTTCGAAAAACCACGGAAAACACCTCAGACAAGGTAAAAACGACGCTGTGATTATGATTCTGAAATTAGTTTAGTTCTGTTTGGAAAGTTGTTTTCTAAAGATTTATACTAATGTAGTTAATGTAAACTGCAAGTCTGCTGTTGTGTAGTCTGTTTATCAGAGTTTAATACATGTTTAATGTAACAGACGGGTCATGTAGTGTGTATTGTATAGCTTCAGTCACTACCTACATTTAGCTTCAAAAACCTTTGGGCTTCGACCATCACCTCTACTTAAAAAACGTCCCGCATTTAGGTTTTCAAAGCGTTCTGATGAGAAACCGGCGTTTTTATTCGGCCTGATAGAAAAATGTTGATGAAACTGAACAAGTGTAATTTATCATAAACTAAAATATAACATCAAATCACTATTTTTAGAGTTAATTTCAGCCTGTTAATGTTGGCAGCTGACGCACTTACTCCTTTGTTCTGGAGAAATAGGAGTTCTCTCAGTGGAAACGGAAACTCCCACAACTCCGACTCGTAATTATCACTCGATAATTTAGACACATTTAGTGAGATAGTTAAACTAGTCAGTCGGCTAGTCGACTTTACACAGTAAAACTTCGACTTGACACACTAGAACTGTATATTTTTATTATAAAATGACTCCTAAAATATGGAATGGCGTTCAATATATACAACAGAACAGCAAGAAAACGGTGACAAAACAGATTTTTTTTTGCTAACCTTAGCAACCAAGTGAAAGATTACACACAGTTACTTTCATAAAGTGAGAAAACGGCTGTGTATTAGAAAGCAAATATTATGCTAATGTGTCTTTTAATTCACGGTTTGTTAAACTTACTTGCTTAATAATGCACGGATGAGTCTTATCTCTGTTAGCAGTCCGGTAAGATTCCTAACGGTTTTTAACAGAATTGGTACTTTAGGTGCGCGTGCGGTGGAGATCTCTCACGAGCATGTTTAACATTACCGCGCATTGACAGGGTTGCCAGATGTAGTAAATTCAGACCCATCAATGAACTGTTAGGACCAACCCAAACAATAGCAAATGACAATAAATCTATCCATTAGTATTAATAATTAATAATCAAAAATAAATAAATAAATAAATAAATAAATAAATAAATGAATAAATGAATAAATGAATAAATAAATAATAAGTGAATATTTTCAAACACACTAATGAACAAACAAACAAGCAAATAAATAAAGATGCCCAACCACGAGCCAAAAATGGTTGTGTATGTTGGTCCTGTGATGTTCTGGAACACTGTTCAGGGTGTACACCACCTTTGCCCAGTGTAGGCTGAGATAGACTCCAGCCTCCCCACAGCCATCATAGAATTAAGCAGTTCAGTGAATGACCAACGATTGACTAACTGACAAATGTCTCCCTGCAAAGCCACCCGGTTATTAAACTGTTTTACATTTTGTTTTTGTTTTGTACGCTTTTCAGTGCAAATGTGTCTGTGTAGAATAACTGGGATTCATAATCTTAGAATTAGAAACCCGCAATGTGATGAGACCAAGTTTGAAATTTTGGTTCTAATTCCAAAAGGTGTGTTTGGTGCATAACCAAGACTGCACATTGCCAAAGGGACACCACATCCACAATGAAGCATGTTGGATACAGCATCATGATTTCTTAATGTTGGGCTTTAGACAAGGTGAAGGAAATTATGAACAGATCCAGAAAACAAGCAATTTTGGCACAAAAGCTTCGGTTCTCTGCTGAAGAGGAAGAGGAATTTAACATTTGACCACAACAACGATTGAAAGCAAACATCCAAATCAACAAAAGAATGGGTTCACTAGGAAAAAATTTAAGTTTTGGAATAGCCACGAGCCCAGAGCCCAGACCTGAATCCAACAGAAAATCTGTGGGGTGACCTGAATGTACACAGGAGATGCCCTCACAATCGAATAGCTTTGGAGCTCTTTGAACGGTAGACTGGGCAATGACTACCAAGTCAAGAAGTGCTATGCTGATTGACTCAAAAAGTTGACCTACCCTAAAAAAGTATAAAAAAGTATAATATTAATTTTACACTGCTTTTTATTTTATAAACCAGCAACCTGGTTATTACCCATCTATCCATTTGCTGAACCGATAAACCCCACTAGGGTCGTGGGGAGGCTGGTATTTATCTCAGTGTGGGGCACACTCGGAACAGTTTGCCTGTTCATTACATTCGCACTCACACCTAGTGGCAATCTGGAACTGCCATTTTGAATCTTCTTGCTGTGAGGTGGACGTGCCAACCACTACACCACCAAGCTGCCTGCAGTCATATTATATCCCTTAACTTTACACCACCAAAAAAGGCTTGTTTTTTCAAGCTGAACTGTACAGGTTATAAGTTGAATTGAAAGTGGAAGAGCTAACTTTTTAAAATCCATTATACCTTGATATATCTGTCCTGATAACTTTATGCTTCATGGTCAATTTTTATGTTGTTGTAATCATAATGATATGATAATAAAAAGGTATTTTTCCCCCATAAATGTTCACTCATAATTTTAAATTGTTGCTCATAAGCTAGGGTTAGTAGGCATCCATATTTTCGGGGGGAAATCTCTGTTTTTGAGGGCCTGTCTCTTGCTGGGGTTATCCCTAAAAAGCTCCCATATTTAACCGTTAATTGTAAGCAGACTGGACAGATTTGGAAGCAGAGCAGATGGGCAGATTTTTCACGCTGTGATTGTTTTGGCCAGCAGAGGGGGCTGGCTGCTCAATGTCGCAGCCTCATATCATTCCTCTTCCTCTTCTTCTTCTACTGACTATTTGCAATTTTCCACGTCATTGACTTGCCTAGTTTTAGAGAAATCTGCTGTGTAAAAAAAGTTCCAGAAACTAGCAAGTGTAAAGAAATCAACATCACCACAAATCTCCCTACAAGATAGGAGCTAGAATCAGGGAGTTTCAGTACTTTGGGAATCATTGTATTCTCATCATTCTAATCATTAATTCTTTCATTTTCTAAATTGCTTAATCCTAAATTGCTTAATCCTAATCAGGGTCGCAGGGGAGGTTGACGCCTATCTCAGCCAACTCTGAGTGAAGGCGGGGTATTCCCTTAACAGCTCGCCAGGCCATTGCAGGGCCAATCCATCTACAACCATTCACACGTATACTCACACCTAGGAGTGATTTGAATAAAAATGAGGCAAACTGGGGAAGTCTGTTAACCAAAATATTTGAACTAATAGTGTATTATTTAGTATCGCTACGCATACATAGTTTAATGTACTATGGCCAAAACACAATACAACAGGTACCGTCGACAGAATAAATGAAAACAAAACTGTCCTTCTTTTTCATCTCATAGATAAAAACTATAAATCCCGTATTTTGATTCTGTATTAAATTTTAATTTTGTTCTATATTGCTGAACTGGAAATAATTTTGTTTTTATTGTCAGAAATCTGGACACTATTAAAATGCCATGTTGACATGGTAGGTTAGAAACTGTATTAAAGCAATAACAATGCCTAATGTGATGCTAATACGTTGAGATTCACATGTTCTTGTCCTGTTTATGTCGGCTTTCTCCCATATCCTCGTTTTTCCCTCAGCTTCTCACATGCTGGATGTCTAAATCGCCCCTAGGTTTAAATAAAAGAGTAGAAGTGTGTTTAATGCCCTAGAATGGATTGACCATTCCCAATTTTCCCCTAAAACCACTTTGGCCCTCACCACGACTTTCTTGAAAATAAGTAATGTATAAATGAAAAAAAAAATTCTATTTTTCTATATATAAAAGTATTCAGTATATTAGAATTGTCAGTATTCAAGATGGCACCCACATTTTTTCAAAACATATCTTTTTCATGTTTTAGTTCAGTTTGGGTTTGTATTTATTATACTTTTTTTTTTATTGCTAGAGGATTTCAGTGAGTTCAACCTTGTCATATTTTGAAATATAAATCTTAATAATTAAATTTTTTAATTAGAAGAAGAATAGAATAGAAGAAAAGAGAAGTTTATTACCATTTTATCAAAATATTAAATTTTACAAAACACTGGCATATTCTGTTTAATGTTTCTCCAGATTGAGTTTCTAAACATACTTTATTTACTTATAATAGATGTGATAATATTGTAATAGGAGAGAAATCTATTGCCAGTTCTCTAGAGGTTTGGTCTTTTGCCAAATGTGTGGTGTTTTCAAAGTGACTTTCTCCAAATTATTAACAGCCATATAAAAGTATTCTGAAAGAAGAGATATGTTATAAATGAAAGAAGTGACAAAAATTATCTAAGCAACTAATATTATGTCAAGACATCTCAAAAAAGAGTTTGGTGTTGATATAATAATTAAAAAATAATTTTCATCCCTTGTTATATATACATTTGTTATGAGGTGATTTTAGTGAAGCTCTGTGTAGTGAAACCTACACTTAACTTTTGATTGGCAGAAAGGTGGCAATTTAAAAAAAATGACATAAAATTTAGGCTGACTGAAAAAATAGACATTTTGAATAGTGTTTTAATTAGTACTAGCTAGTGTAAATGTTATTTTTTTATTAATTTTACTGTGAGACAGAGAAAAGCAGATTTTCTTAAAATAATATTGCACACTGATAAGAATATTACAGTTTAACACAATATAGCAGATATGTGTGACATATTTTCCCACAAAAGTGTACTAAAGGTAAGATCCGGATAGAGGACATCACACAGTATCTTCTGCTGTTTTAGCGTCTCTGTTTACTCGCAGTCCAGCTGTATCTTTGTCTGCCACATCGAGAGTGGATTCTTCCTCTTTGCCTTTTAGCTGTGATTTTCTAGCTTCCTCCTTCATTTCTTTATCCAGCAGTCTGTAGTTAATTCCCATGCAGATGAAAAGGAACATACTTGCAACCATCAGGACTATTCCACAGGTTATGTAAGTGTACTTGTAGTCGTGGTAGATGTCATTAAATTTTCCTGTCAATGAAAGTACAATTACAGAAAAAAAACAGTAAAAAGAAGCACCAGATCAGTATATGAAATGTTTAGAATAATTTTAACACTTTGCTATAAGACTCACAGAGTGTGTCTATGAGAAATATATGCAATAATTAAAAATCTCTCTCAAACTCACCCAGTAGTGGAGGGCTAATTAACACTGGTCCACACTCCACAATGGTGACCAAGCCCACTGCACTGGAGAAGCGCTGGGCTCCCACCAAATCCATTAGGGTTTCAAACAGCACACAGCTCAACCACCCAAACCCAAATCCAAAAAAAATCGAATAAATAACAAATCCTAGATAATCAACTGAAAGGGGTGCAAGAACGTGGCACACACCATTAAACAGAACTGAGGCTGCAAAGAAATACTGTATCCTTGGTCGTACCCACTTGGTATTGGCTACTGTTCCCATGGATGGCCGAACCACCATGTCAACAAAGGCCAGCACAGAAAGTAAAAAAGCTGCTTTCTCCTTTGGAATATGCCTACTTTTGGCAAAATTACTGAGGAAAACTAGTGGGGTGAAAAGGCCAAAGAACATTACAATATTGCCTAAAAGGTACAGGAGGAATCCACGGTGTTTGAAAAGAGACAGATCAATGAAACTGTTGATACGCTGCATCACTGTCTTCTTCTCTCCATCTGCTTCAACCTCTTTCACAGCAGGTTTGGGTTTTGGCCCAATTGGCCTCATGAGAGATCCAGCTACACAACAATTGAGCAAAAGCCCACCTAGGATTAAGAAACTACCCCTCCAACCAAACTGATCATAAAACCAACTGTTCAGAGGAGCTAAAGTGGATAGAAACACAGGGCTACCGGCCATTGCAATGCCATTTGCAATGGGCCTTCTTTTATAGAAATATTTGCCAATCATAGTAAGAGCTGGGTTGAGATTGAACGCGAGTCCCAAACCTGTAATTTAAACAGATAACAAGGTGAACCCATTTCCAGATGAAATTTCACTACTTATTTATAGTAATAATGAGCTGAACTTCAGTAACGTACGTTTGAGCTAACCCACCTCCGACAACACCCACAAAGAAATACAAGCCCTCCACTGTGTTGCAGAAAGATGCAGCAATGAGTCCAGTTCCTGACAAACAACCCCCTGCTATCATGATTGGACGACTGCCATATTTATTGACCAGAATACTGCTGACTGGACCTGTGATTGATGGAAAATAAATTTATTATTTTTAATTCAATTAAATTCAGTCTAATGACACAGATTAAAAGAAATTAAAAGAATAAAACAGCATAAATTGTCTTAGTAAATACCAAGAATTCTCTCGACAACATCATGGAACCACCAGGTTTCTTTCCATTGTCGACCATAGCTCTAAAAAGATTTTTAGAACTGCAATTGCTGATGCAAACACAATTTGACATAGTCTATTATAGACATTAGAGGGCAGTGTTGCTTTAATATTCTTACATATGACAGCAGAAAGGTTTGATTTTACATGCTGCTCCTTTAGCTATCTCTAACCTGCAACTTTGCTCTGTTTCACTTTACAGATAGCTTTAAACCCCAGTAGACATCTTAATTTTACTTAACATTTATAGGCAATATATGCTGTATAATATTGATAAGATGTGACATCTGGATGATTCATGGAATGCATAATCAATATCTGTATAGCTTCTTTTATCAGCGACCAGTGATAATCAAAATTATTAAACATCAATGCTTGCAATGAATGTTAAAATATATGACTTTCCTTTCCTGTCATTACTGAGTTCATTCAGTGTGTTAGAATCATTTTTGCTACTATTGTACACAGTCTACCTGGAGGAAACCCTCACAAGCACAGGGAATATTTTTTGCCTTTCTTTGGGATGTCAGAAAATTTACATATGCATACCTACATGCTTACTGCCTGTAATCTGCTTGGTTATCACTGAAATGTAAAGGAATCCTATTACTGCAATCTGGAGCAGAAGTATTGAAGCAGGGTATGCAGGAAGAAATGGCTAAATATTGAGCCTTGTAAGAAAGAAAATCTCACACTCTATTGCCTTCGAAAAGGATATATGCACATGGATCTAATGTTTTATCTATAATTAATTATTGTATACTAAACAGCATTGGGCCCTGCAATGGGCTGGCGAGCTGTCCAGGGTGTACCACGCCTGAAGTCGGCTGAGATGGGCATCAGCCTCCCCTAGACCCTAATTAGGATTAAGCGGCTTAGAAAATGAATGAATGAATGAATAAACAACAATGGCATAATCTGATTGGTCCACTATCTCTGAATTATCAGTCATTATTCCAGGTGAATAGTGAGTAAATAAAATTGATTGAGCCTCACAGTCTGTCACAATCACTCAAGCAAACAGCCTCATCATTATCACACTTTATAATGAAAAATAAACCATGAAAAATAAATTTGAGTTTGTTTTCCTTGTAGCCTATTGCCTTATACTACTAACAATTTAAGTGAGTGTGCAAACAGAGACGGTGTTCACATATGTTCATGTAGTATATTACCTACTTATCTCTAATTATTCTGAGCACTCTGAAGCACTTGATTGAAAAAAAAATCTTAATAAAAATTAAATTAAAAAAAAGTTGGCTGAGATGCCAGCTTCCACATGATCCTAATTAATCAGTTCAGAAAATAATTGATAAACCATAGAAATCTTGTTTTAGTTTGCTTTTCATTATGTTTCTGCATAGCACTACCAAAACTCTGCATGTGCCTCTAGGCTCGTCATCTGCATGCATCATGTTTTAAAAAATGTATTGTATACTAACACAATTAAGCACCTCCAGCATAATGTTCCATCTCAGGGAAAATTCATAATTATGCCATCTCAGGCATAATTGTTAATATTTGGTTTGTATACTGTCTACTAGGCAGCACTGTGTGGACTGCAGATGCACCATAAAGGTATTTGCTATTTCCATAGTCATTATAGATATAATAGTGTTTTAATTCTTTGTTCTTGAGCTTCATTAATTTTCTTTCTTTCTTTTTGTCTTTCTTGTTTATTTATTTATTTATTTTTACTGTTTCCTTATTATATGGAGAGGTGCAGATTCTCTCATTTCACATATAAAAAAGGCTACTGCATGATAACAGAGATTATATCTTAAAGACACAAAAAACAGGCACAGATTGTTTAATTATAAGAATAAAACAGTTGAAAATAATCACTTAAAAAGGAATTATTACTGGTTCTAAAACATATGACACAATTGTTATAAGGGGATTTCATGGAAAGGAATTACAAGTGTACAATGGGCTGTTTCATTTGTCCTTTTCCCTTCAAAAATAATCCACCTTATACAGCAAGAGCCAACCACCTACCACCTCAAACCTCAAAATGATTACATGCTTACATTAATCTAATGCAGAAATGCAAGCTTGTAAGATGATGTAATATATCAAAATCCATTTTTCTATCATTTTAACTCTTCCAATTTCCTGTTGATTAAACAATTATTTTACTGCAAATTAAGTTTAATTTGTCTTATAATGCCTGTAAAGTGAAATCAGACCACACACCATGATTCAGCACAGCACTGTTAAATGAAAAAAGAAAGAAAGAAAGAAATAATGAGAGCAGTGTCTTTCTCTCGGCAAACTGACTTCTGCTTATTTGGCCTATCAAAGTAAGGTGAATGGAAGGAAATTAAAATATGGTTTGCCCTGTTATGCTATATAACACCACAGTGTTGAACAAGCACAAACACAATCTGACAGCATTTGTTGAGATGCTACTGAGGTAAATAGAAAGAAAAAAAACAATGTGATGTGAACAGATGTTTATTCTGTGAAAGGGGTAGGGTTGTGCTAAAGCTTAAGACGAGAATTGGTAAAACACCAGTGAGCGCAATCACATGAGTATAAGAAACCATGGTGTATTGTTAGTTTTAGTCATATTATACCATTTTACAGTTTAGAGTATTATTGTTTATTTACATTTTAGTCCTTTCGCACCAATAAATATCATATTGATGAAAAGATAAGTTCCCAAATGAACATGGCTAACTTTTGGTTCAATCAGAAAATGCTTAAAAAGCTTTGCTAATGTGTGGTGTAATAGTAGTATAACAAAACAAACAAACAAAAAAAACCTCACAACGATGCATACTTCTAAACTCCATATAATCAAGTGTCTGTTTTTCATTATTTGAAAGTGAAATATATATAATAATATCATTAAAATATTTTAACTTATGCAAAGCTTATATTACAAGCTAATGAAAGCCAACCAGGTGAAATTAATTTTTACTTTTTTATATTTTTTTATAGATTTTTTTTAATCATCGCTCAATATCATTTACCTGATTTGTTTAATTCATAGAAACAAAACTTCCAAATTCAGTTGGATCTGTGCTCCTTTGTCCAGGCTTGTGTACTGTGGGTCTACAGCAATTAAATCTGCTGGCATTTGCTCACTGTGGTCATGTGATTATATCTAATATGGTACAATAAAGTCTGGGAGTCTTCTCAGATTTAGTGCCATTGTATTCCCTGTGCCAGTCTACAAACGTGGGACAGATTTTTCGGACTAATTATTATGTATTAATGTATCACAAAAGTAAAAATACATTACGAAAAATGTACTTATTATACAGTATGCAATTTTAAAATAAATTTATTATAAACAGATTGACTATACTTTAAACACATGTAATATAAACCTAAATAAATGTTGGAAAATGTTCCAAATACCAGAGATAGTTTTAAACAAATATTAATTCTTACACCTAAAATGCAAAATAACAAAACATGAAAACAAGAAAATCAACACCCTTCTACCCTTGTCCCATAGGGTCAGGGTTTTTTGTCATTTCCTTTTAGATGTTTTCTTGTATTTAATTGAATATATTCTCTCATATTAACATGAAATTTATATTTGATTACTGTGAACACCCTACTCCATTATGTGTACAATTTAGCTGTTAGAGTTGCAGGGGAAACTGGAGCTAATCCCAGGTGACTTAAGATGCCAGCCTATTACTGGGATGACACAGACAAGAAAGAACTGTTCACACTCCCATTCACACCTATGGGTAATTTAGTAGCCAGTTAACCTAATGTGCATGTCTTTGGACTGTGGCAGGAAAGCACCTGGAGCAAACCCATGCAAGCACAAAGAGAACACACAAACTTCACACAAAAAGGCAATTGGCCAAGATTCGAACCCTGAATCTTCTTGCAGGTGGCAGTGCTGATTATATCATTACAGTGTAGTGATCAGTATAAAAACAATAACGTGTTAGAGAACCTAATTGTCAACACTGATGCAATGTTGCATTAGTATCACAGTTTTTAATGTTTAAAACAAATTTAAGGTCCAGTTCTTTGTAAGTTGTTCTAAAAAATTATGCAGTTTTAGTATAATGTCATTACAGGTTAACATTTAATTTGGTCACCCAAGATAACATGGCATAATGTATTTTTTTGTACAAAAGCAATCTGGTAGCCTATAGTTGCTCTGACATCACTCAACAGTCCTCCACTTCTTTCTTGTATTTGACAGTTCACTCTGTGGAACTGCAGACGGAAGCATCTCGTCTCCTGATCTGTCTCCAAGGAAAACATCTGACACCCCTTGCTCTTGAAATAAAAGGTTGACTGAGAACCCAGGCTCTAGAGGCAGATAGAGTTGCCCATTCAGAGCTCTGTCTCACAGAGTCGTAATGTTTAAAGCCCTTCTTGTGCTCCACTAGCTCATTTTATCCCTGAAAACCTTTCTATTTAGGACATTTCAGATAATGGAGTGTACTGAAAGCTTAATTATCTATGTCATTCCCTCACCAATCACATCGATACTGAGGGAGCTGTTGATACAAAGCTTAGTTAAAGACAGCTAGGAAAAACTTTGTTCCATCTGGAACAAAAGATAAGGTAAATCAAAGAAAAACACATGGGAAACAGATTTCAATACTAAACAGTTATATGGTAAGAAGAATGAAATAAAAGTTTGTGTTTGGAGTACTTAATCTGGTGAAGAATCAATGTGTCCAATAGTATACAGATGCAAATTTGCTTCAAGAAAGCATGTATGTGGAGTCTTGAAAATCTGGCTCTAAAAGCAAAGGGGGACTAAATTTGGAATAGGATGTTCAAGAAACACATAATGCGTGTAGAGCTGTTGTCTCAGCAACCCGACCTTAGCTAATAAAATATAGATATATTATATAATATAATATAATATAATATAATATAATATAATATAATATAATATAATGTAATATAATATAATATATGAAATATGAAATTTCCATTTTCTTATCCAAGGTTGGGTTGCTGAGACAACAGCTCTTGTGTCTCCCCAGCCGACAGTCTCTAAGGCTGAGCCCAGACACCCACCGGTGGAAACTCATTTTGGCTGCTTAAAAACACTATCTCGTTCTTTCGGTCACTACCCAAATCTCATGACCATAGGTGAGGGTTGGATAGTAGATGGACTGATAAATCGAAATCTTTGCCTTAAGGTTTAGCTCATTCATCATAACAGACTGGTGCAGCACCCTCATTACTGCTGACACAGCCCAAACTTGTCTGTCCATCTTCCACTCCATTCTACCATCACTTGTAAACAAGATCCCGAGATACTTTAACTCCTCTGCTTAAGGCAAAGACCCTACTCTGTCCCAACTCGAAGGGAGTAAGCCCCTTTTTTTCTTGTTGAGAACCATGCCCTCAGATTTGGAGCTGCTGATTCCCATCCTTGCCGCTTTACACTCAGCTGCAAACATCTCCTTTGCATGCTGATGGTCAAGTTCTGAAGGCACTAACAGAACCAAATCATCCACAAAAGGCAAAGATGCAGTCCTGAGGTTCCCAAACTGGACAGCTCCTCTTCATGACTCCGCCTTGAGATTCTATTCATGAAAACCACAAACATGAGCTGTGCCAAGAAGCGGCCTTGTCTCAGTCCAATATGCACTGGAAATGCGTTCGACTTTGTGCCTAGGATGCAGCCACATCTCTCACTTAGGTTATACAGGGGACCAGGTCACAGGCCTTCTTCAAGTCCACAAAACACATGTAGTCTGTATGGTCAAACTCCCATGATCTCCTCAGGAACTCTGCAAGGGTAAAATTCTGGTCCACTGTTCCATGACCCAGATGAAAGCCACACTGCTTCTCCTGAATTAGAGGTTTAACAATCAGTCAACAACACCCTGGAGTGAACTTTGCCAGGAAGGCTGAGCAGTGAGATCTTTGATCTCTAGATAGTTGAAACACACTCTCCAGTCCCCCTTGTCTAGAATAGGGACCACCACCCTGGTCTGCCATTCTACAGGTGTCCTTGGTGTCCTCTTCCAGGGTAATGGCCCTGCCTTCCTCCAAGTCTTCAGACTTCGAGGACATGGTGGCTGGATTGTGGAGATCTTCAAACCTTCCACTGCTCAACTACGTACCTAGTCCGGGTTAGCAGTTCCCCACCCAGACCAAGTACAGCCCCTGGAAGCCACATCCACATCCACAATGGAGGCCCTGAACGTGGACCATTCATTTTCCATGTCCCCAATCACCTCCAGTACAAGAGAGAATCTCTCACAAAGGTGTGAGTTGAAGATCTCACAGACAGGGGTCTCTGCCACACATTGCCAGTTCACCCTCACTACATGTTTGGGGTAACCAGGTCCAACAGTCTTCCTCACCACCAGATCCAACTCACCAGATGGAGGTATAGAAAAGAATCACCCCCTTTAAATATTCACATTTTGTTGCTTTGTAGCAAAAAAAATACAATTTATAACAGCTAAGTGAAAAATATTAAAACAAAACAAAAACAAAAATAGGACTAGCTTCTGCAATACACACACCAAAGCTGGTTTCCACCTGTGTTCAACTGTAATCATTCTGATTTGTTTAGCATTTAAGCAGCTATTCCTTAAGATTTTTGGAAGTGTAAATGAAAGTAAGCAACTATGGATGGCAAGGCACTTTTTGAATCTGACGGATAAAATTGTATACAAATTCAAAGTGTTTGGTATCACTTGGACCCTTTCCAGATCAGGCTGTCCTTTTGAACTGGATAAAAGAGGAGGCAAGCAAGATATATATATGTGTGTGTGTCTATGTGTGTATGTATGTGTGTATATAATATGTATGTATGTATGTAGTGTATTTGCATCAATTTGTACTAGAAGAATGTAAATGTTTTATGCTTTTAATCCTTGAAAAGTTCTCAAAAAGTTCTATTCTGCTTCAGCAGTTATAAATGCCATTAACTGAACAGAAATTCAGAGGCAGATATCAAATATTTATTAAAGTTGGGATGCACTTGGTTCTGCTGCTGCTTATTTTCTCCTACTCAAGATAGAAACAGCTCTTGTGTTGTTCCAGCTGTTTATAAACCATTAATTCTAAATACAATGGATTAAAAGCACTGGTTCTGCTTTGTTACATCTGACTCAGCATTAGAATAGCTTAATTATCAGCTAAGAAGTTAACTTACGTGTAATATACAGTTGAAGGTAAAAAAAGTGCATGCTGTCCACAGTAAATGAAATGTGAATTAATATATGAAGACAAGAATGTTTCATATTAGTAGAAAAGTAGACCATCTACAACAGATTCTTTATGCTCTATGTTGTCTCACCTGCTCCATACATGACTGCTAGCATGATGGATGAGATCCAGGAAACTTGGCTACTAGTGGCTTCAAAGATCACTTCAATCTCTTTGAAGAACACTGTGATGGACTTTGGGAAGGCATAGGAGAAACCAATAGAGATGAAGGCACCAACCACAACTGCCCAACCCCAACCCCCCTCTGGAGGAGTGTAACCCTCAGGACCGCCAAGTGCAACTGGCATGGTGATATCTGCTTTAAAGGGCAGTTGAGTGTCTGTGAGGAGAGATTAGAGCCTTATTAATTAAAAGGCTGACAGGATTTCTTCGAATATGGGTTGCAAACATTTTTTAATCAAAATTAAACTTATTTTTTTAAATTACTCATTCATTTGGTCCTGAGCAGAATAACTGAAAGGGAAGAGATGCTGATTTCAGCTTGTAATGCTTTTTGTATTCGTGCTCCAGAGAACTCTTCATAAACAATCCATCAAGCCTCATAATATCCATTACAAAGCCTTTCTTTGATGGCAATTATAGTAGCTTTAAATTCTCTTTAAAATGATTTTATTACACAGTATATGTCATATACTAATATGGATGCAATTTCTACTAACAGAGTGGAAAGCAAAACAAGCACATTTTATTTGTCAGGACAGAATGGATTTACAGATCAAATGTCTCGAGACCATGCTTGCAAGATGTATTACGAAGAACATTCATTCTCACAGGTCACATAATTCTCAAGCAAAACACCTACCTTTATATACGACTCAACACGTTCTCGGAAGTAAATACAAAACAAAACTCCAAAGCACACTAGTTCTTCTCAGTACAAGCTGGTAATGCTTTGGTATTTAATCGGTACACAGGCAGCACGGCCACACAAATGAACTAAAGGACATCACATGCACCACAGGTTTTAATGATGTAACGAGCCAGGCCCAGATTAAATTTACAATGGTAGACTGAGATCAGTGCTGTTCTTATTGGCTCTTGAGGTCAACAGAGAGGTCAGAACAGAGTCCTATTGGCTGCACAGTGTACAAGGACTGCCCATTTGTGTCCTCTCTCTGCCTTCTTGTCCTTTGCTCCAAATTCTCATACCTCAGTTCTCATTCAAAATGAATGAAGTTCTTATTGTTTTAATGAAATTTGTGTTAGTGAATCTAAAATTATTAGGTCTCAAAACATTATTATTTTTATGTGCTGATTTTACCACACAGAAAGATAATAGCAATATTACGAATTTAAGAATAATTTTCGCTGAATAAATCAAGGACAAAAAGTTATCTGGGCCAGGAGTAAAACTAATAATAAAAAAGTACACCCTAAACCACATTACATATTTTTTATTTAAATATTTGTGACATTTTAGTATTTTACACTTTAGTAATTTTGGTGCTAAGTTACTGATGATGCTGTATATTTGTATTCCTATGACAAACTGGCAACTCACAGTTCGGGGCACACCGCTAGAGCAGTTACAATGGTGTTTTAGCAAAAGAAAAAAAATCAAAATAATCTTAAACACAAGGAATAATTGTCAGGTTTTGCTGATGATTAATAAGATTAAATGGGAAAAAGCAGTTTCTTGGCATTTAACATCGTAAAAATCATAAATCTCACAAACACCACTATTAGCAGGTAGTCAAATAGTATTATAAATATTTGGGTGCAGTCAACATTCCAGGTCACCATAAAGGTGTTCAGTATGGTTAGGGTTCTGGCAGTATTAAGTGAGGTGAGGTCAAAATCCATGGGAGACACTTTGTGTACAGAGACATTATTATGTTGGACCAGGTTTGTGCTGATTGGTTTGAGTGAACAGAAATTGTCACAGCATTCAACAGCAACAGGCAACTTGGGAAAGGCCCACATATAGTTCTGATGGTCAAATGTGGACTAGAGGTGGCCAAATATGTAGTGGTTAGCATGTCTACCTCAAAGCAAGAAGGTCCTGGGTTTGAGTCCCAAGTTCGGGCTTTCTGTGCGGAGCTTGCATGTTCTCCCCGTGCTTGTCAGGAATTTCTGTGGGTAATCCAGTTTTCCCACAGTCCCAACACATGCATAACAGGTGGCTGTTGCAATTTTTCCCTAGGTATAGATGTGAGTGTGAATGATTATGATTATTTTGCCCTGCAGTGGCCTGGGGAGCTGTTCATGGTGTAACCTGCCTTCACCCAGTGTTGGCTGAGATTGGTACCAACCTCCCCTTAACCATAATATTAGGATTAAGCGGTTTGGCAAATGAGTAAGTGAGTAAAGTTGTAATATAGTGTATCTCATTATGTAAATTAAACTTCATGTTAAAGGATTAAAAAAAGAGACATATGTAAAATGTCATAAATAAAATGTATTTTAGTCAGTACATCCAAGCTAAACACAAATTTTTGATATAAAATGAACTTTTACAGCACATATATGATTGTAGAACACCTGACAGAGACAGGGATTCTCACCTATCTATAAAAACAAACTGGATGCCGGCATCACTAATGGAAAGCATCTCTAGTGGCAAACAACATACGTAGTGAATGTACTGACAGTCCCTGTTCAATAAAGAAGTACAACATTCATCTTTTGCTTTTCTGAAGGAGCTATTAAAAAAATGCTGAGCAAAAACATTTTGCTTATCCGAGTCAGCCCAGACACAACAAGCATGATCTGAAATGTAATGAGGCAGACACTACATAGTCCTACCGTGTGCCACTCATGTGTGAAATTTATAAAAAAGAAATAAATAAACATAAATAAATAAAAAAAAATAATAAAAAATAACAGAAACCTTAAGAAAGGATAAGGAACTGAAATCTGCTAAATGTACTATTCTACATTAGAATATTTTCCATAGATTGAATTTCAGCACTAACAAACTGCATCATATGTTTTCAGGCAGTCTGGAATACAACACTGTTTTTTAGATTATTAAGCCTATAAGCCCTGGTTAAAAAAAAAACAAAACAAACAAAAAAAAACATTTATATATATATATATATATATTACTGATCTTATAGTATTTCTTATGGAACTAGGAGGGGGAATTTGTCTTTATCTTTATCATTTGTGATCACTTTTATTCTCATTACTTGAATGTTTAAACAGGCAGTGATAATGTAAAAGAAATTCCACTTTTGTCACTGTTAGGGCTTAAAGGACAAACAGCCCCCATTTTCAAACAACTGCATACTTTTGGAAGACACGATGTTCCTCACGTTCTCTCATGCCTTTCAAAGCAGAAGTGTTTCTTTGATTTCATTGTGTTGTAGGCTTGAAATTGAACCACACCTTACCAGTCCCTCTTTTCCTTCATCTAAGGAAGCTGGGTGATCCATGCAGACTAAGAGAGGAGGAGACACATTCCCATTTAGCGTAGTTTGTTTGGCTTCCTCATTGTACAGGAAGCCCCATGCCAAGAGACCTTACATATGTCTGTGTAAAGCACCTGAGAAAATAAACAATTACTACATTATCAGAGAAGTCTGAGATTCCTCATTTAGCATGTCATTGTTAAGAACATTAAGCTTGAAAGTAACAGGAAACATGGCATGCTTGTTTTGACACACAACTAGGAAGCTCTAAGGGCAAATGTCTTGACTGCTAGCATTTATCTTTACTTTTTTCAAGGTCCAAGACATGTATGTATTCAGCAAATCAATAAATAAAAAGTGTGGAATTAATAAGAGGTAATACGGTTTATGTATGCCAAAGAGATGGAATAAATGGAAGAGAATATTACTAGTAAAAATACCTCATAGATACACATGAGGGAAAGCAAATATGTCCCATAGAATAATGCATACTAACCCAGTAATGTTTTTCCCTTCATTGTAGGACCTATTAATTCTAACTACAGAAATTAAATACTATAATAGGACATGTTCCCTTCGCTCACTGTTTATGATGTGTTCCTCTTCCTGTGTTTGTGGAGTTCAACACGTCTCTACTTTGCTTATTTTTTCCCCTCAACCCATAATGCATGAATGCACTAGCACATTTTCCAGTCTGGTAATCATTAAGAGTCGGTATTATTAAAATATCCAATGGTTTTATCTATGCAGTAGAAAAGGGGGACAGTTTTGGTTTTCTGTATTTTGTTCTGCTGTAATACAATTTTACTCTTCTAATGATTCAATCTTCCTCCTCTTCTTCCTCTGCATGGACAAAAATAACATAACTTCTGACTGAATTGTTTTGTCAAGTCATGTTCTCCATCCACAATTTGTAAAACAAGAGGTGGTCCACGTAAGCTCTCGATGCCTGCTTAACAAATAGCATGTTAAATAAATAAAAAATGTTCACTGTATTCGTAGATTGTATGGTAGCCTACATCCAATTCATTATGCCTACAAATCAGCTACGTATTACCTGGTTGTATGGAGTAATGCAACCCCACCACTGATTCTAACTATGGGTTACCTCCTGGCTTATAAAGAGGTAATTTTTGGATTCACTTTACACTTGCTAGTTTCTGGTCAAATTGTACACAGTATATTTCTCTAAAACTAGGCAAGTAGTTAGTAATCAAGAAGGAGTGACATGAAGCTGCAGTCATGAGCACCCAGCCCCATCTGTTGGCCAAACAATGACAACGTCTTTTTGCCCAGTATTTCTGGTCTGTTATTAATTTACAAATAAAAGCAGCATCTTATGGGGGTTCCAGCCATGGACAGGCCTCCAAAAACAGGGAAAGAGGGAAATCTGATGCCTAATAATAATTAGAAATTAATAAAGGATACTTTGTTTGACCTGTTGGTTATATTGTAAATCACTTTTAGAATACTTTCTCTTTTTAAAGCTATAAAATATTAGTAGCAAATTGTTTGCATAAAAAACAAAAAGAGAAGCAATGATAGAGAGCTGAGGGCATAGCTGGAAAGGAATACTGTAGAAGTAGTTAGAAATTTTCACTTGTTGCTAGGAACTCAATATACTACATGGATTTTTGTGTTAACTCATTAAATTTTTAAGTTATATTTTCTAACTAAAAAGAATGGAAAATGTCTTTATGTAATGTGTGCACATGTATATGCTCACATGGGTGTTCATTTGTGTGCTTAGCTGGAAATATTGCCCTGGCAACCTTGGTAAGCTCATTCAGTATCTCTAAGCCAGGAAGAGGGCCCCAATTGTGTTATAGCTAGCCAATTTTGAATCTTTTTTTGTTTGCTTGTTTGTTTGTTTTTTAAATTTGTTTGATAGTTTTTTCTGTAGATATAACATTGATAAGTTTATATTTCTTTTTCTGGTTTAGGGACACCCCAGATGGCCATTATTTGAAGATTATATAAAAATTATTTCATGTGGTTGAATTTTAGCTGGCTGATTTATATTTGTTGTGGAATGTACACTACACAGTGTTCTACTATACAATTTTAGTTAGCCTGTTTCCAGAGCAGCCACGGTCTTCCTTAAGTTTCAACATGTTATTAAATGCTGGTTAAATCTAAAAAAAACAATTGTAACATTCTCTTCTGACCTCTCTAAACAACAAGGTATTTCCACCCACACACATGCAGTTTGTGCTACAGTTGCTTCTCTATGGGTTTAGAACAGACATTCTAATCTTCACTTCCAGTGCACTTCACTGAGCCATGGGCATCATTGATACTCTTGACAGATCACTGGTTGTCCTTCCTTGCACCACCTTTGGAAGGTACTTACCACTGCATACCAGAAACACCCCACAAGACCTTCCGTTTTGGAGATAAACAGACCCAGTCGTTTGGCTATCAGAATGTGGCCCTTATCAAAGTCACTCATATCCTTACACTTAACCCTCAACTGTTCTGTTGTACTAATGAGATAAAAAAAATTAAAAAGTAAGCTGATCTTTATAAGGGTGTTTTCCAAATGTCTGCTAAATGCCTGCTCATTTTTCCTGCTTTCAAAATATCTTCTCTAACTGACAGCTCTTTTTTTTTTTTTTGCCTCAAAACCCCCATTCTTGCCAGACCATCTATTCTATTCACTTTACTTGTCAGTGGTAAAAAATGTTAATGTTAAATGTTAATGTTATAAATGATCAGTGTATATTTGCATGATTTTATACTGTACATTTCTCTGCTAGCTCATGAGGAACGTGCAGGTTTTCCTATTGTAACCAATTAATAATATTTTATTTATAGTTATATTTATATTGTTACTCAGTTGTAATAACTGAATAAAGTGATTAATTAAATGTGTTTCTGTGCTTCTTATCACAAACATAACCTGCTGGAGTTTACTCTCTAGCTTACTCATCAAGCATTTGAGGAGACTTGGTGATGTATTGTTGACAAAGCAAGGCTGCAGAATGTAGCTAATGTACTGTATTAAAAAACATTTTTTGATTAGCTTTTAATCTGAATTATTCTCTGAATAAATTAACTTCAGTTAAAAGGTAAATTTTGCGCATATTTTGTGAGTTTAAAGTAACCAGAAGTAAATTTTAAAATGTTTTACCAATCTTGAAGAAGAGTGCCAATAATTATGGAATTGACTACATTACTGTGGTTTATTGATACAATATAGATAAGACTGAACCACATTACACCTAAATGCACAAATTGTATGCCTATGGTATACAATGTAATGTTCTATTTAGAAAATGCTGCTTTGTATCCTAGTGTCTTGAGCAGAAACTAGTAGAAGCACTTGGGAAACCTCGCTGATTTCTGTCAAATATACGGTAGAAGTGAAATTATGTTGGAGTCTGTATTACTGTTACATTTATATCTGGTCAGAGGCAGTCTGGAATCTCTTTTCTATTTCCACTGATTTTTGCTATTCCCTCTTCTATTTTTGGCAGTTTCTACTATCGCCACAGGTTTCCTTGAATGGCAAACCATACTGCTTCTCTGGATCATTGCTGTTTATTAGTTGATAAATTAGCTTAGTATTAAGCTCCCTCAACCAATGTGATTAATTTTTCTATGCCAAAATGGTGCTTAATGCACCCAAAGCGATGTTCAAACTGCTGGAAATATCAAATTTAAATTAAATTTTTTTTTTGTCACATACAAATTATACACAGTACAATATGTAGTGAAATGCTTAGTATGAGTGTCCAAAATGTGAAGTATATATACGATCAAAGTAACAAGAAGAAAAGAACAATAACAATAACTAAAACTTTTTAAAGGATTTTAAACATCAAAATAAATATAAAATGCAAAAAAAAAATTGAAAATAAGGAAAATATATGAAATATAATGTAATGCAGTGGCGATTTTTCAAGTAATTGTCTGTCTGTAAAGTGTAAAGCGTTTATGTGCAAAGTGACAAGTGTCTGTTTGCAGCAGTCAACTGAGGTGGATGTTTAAGTGTAGAGGAGAGTCTACAGTGTACAGGTACCAGTGTTCTGGTTCAGGGCCCAAACGGCCTGCGGGAAGAAGCTCCTCCTCCTTCACTCAGTTTTTACTTTCAAGGAACGGAAACGTTTCCCCGACCGCGACAGAGAGAAAAGTCCATCGTTGGGATGGCTGAGGTCCTTCACTATCTTCCTGGCCTTGGTCCAGCACCGCTCGTTGAATATAGTGTCCTGGTCAGGAAGCTCGATAAGGATGGTACCCTCTGCTAATCGCACCCTGTGGAGAGCTTGCCTGTCCTGTTTGGTGCTGTTCCCAAACCAGGCCGTGATACTTCCCGTCAGGATGCTCTTAATGGTGCAGGTGTAGAAGGTCTTAGCACCCTTGAGGGCAGTCTAAAGTCTTTCAGGCATCTGAGATGAAAGAGATGCTGCCATGCCTTCTTCACCAGAGTGTTAATATGACAGGACCATGTCAGGTCCTGCGTGATGTAAACACTTAGGTACCGGAAACAGTCCACTCTCTCCACTGGGGTCCCGTTGATGATCAGTGGCTGGTAATTCCTCTTCTGCTTAGTACTGAAGTCCACTATCAGCTCCTTAGTCTTGCTGACATGGAGGAGGAGGTTGTTGTCCTGGCACCATAATTCCAGGCTTCTAACCTCCTCTATGTAGGCTGTCTCGTCGTTATTAGAGATCAGGCTCACCACCACAGTGTCATCCGCAAACTTAATGACTCTGATCTTAATGATCCTTCTGCTCTGTGAGTCCTGTGGTCTGTTCTGGTGTGCTGATGCTGGCTGAAGTTCTCATCATCTTGGAAGCCCCTCACTCCTACTGATGAAGACCCATATGAGCT
>JAOUQZ010000016.1:12000142-12017954 GCA_028564935.1 Neosilurus hyrtlii | reverse complement strand
GTGTGTGTGTGTATATATATATATATATATATATATATATATATATATATATATATATATATATATATATATATATCTCACAAATGGCTATGTCATAACACACCCATGATGACATCAATACATCATATCTGTTGTGCAATCCCAGAATGGACAAGTGAACAAGTGAGAAAATCCACAATAACAAAGGATTTTGGTAAAAATATTTAATGGAAGATTTTGATAAATGAAACTGTTGAACTTCAAAACTGACAGGAGCAGTCAATTCTATTAAAAAAGGTTATCAGAATACTTGTTTTTGCACTTTCTTTACCCTCAGTGTTTTTGGGTTTCTTTAATTTTGTTCAGTATTTGTTCTGAATCAACTATTTATTGTATATTCTGCATATGGTTCCTGTAAACTTGCACATAATAAGGATGCTGTTGATAAAACAGTAACAATAATGAATGATTGAATGACATTACTTCCCCTTCACTTGCCCAACAAACAGAGAAATCAAAAACTCTACTTCATGTTTACTTCATATAAGAAAATGTCTCATTTAATATAATTGTTGAAACAAAAGAGGCTCCATTTTGGTAGTACATCAATTAATTAATTAATGCTGTGACCTGAAATACTCTTTCCTGAATTCTAACATCTGCTGCATTATGTACACATTGAACATGTGCTCGTGTTGTTGGTAGACACTAATTTTATTTAGAATATTCATTAGTTTAAATGGAGGCCAGACAATCTTTCCAGAATCAGAAATAAATATGAAGGGATGTGGAAACAGTGACAAAATAGTGCAAAATACTATATAGTGCAGAACATAATGTATAACTTCAGTGTAGTATGACATAAAGTAAAAATGATGGTTAGACAAGAAAAATGTCGTTATATATCTTACTTAATTTTTTAATATAAGGGCACAAACATGATGTTTCTACACCAAAATTAGAACTATCAGAAGATACTGAAAACCCTATGGCTACATTAACTTGCTTACTTATGTGATTTGTGTACACACACATACACACACATACTATATAGAAGCCAAGTTGATGGAGATACCTCACAGCAGCATGCCAACTGGAAGTTTTGTTGTCCTTCAACAGTCTGCTTGACAGTCCAAAGACACCTATCAGAGAGCCCTGGTCAACCTGAGCAGGATGCTGTTGATTCCTTGCCTTTGCCAGTGAATTGTACAATCACACTTGACTGTCACAATATGAATCCCAAGCCAAAGTTACCTTTGCCAACAGCTGAAACAACCCCCATAAACTGGCTTTTGAACTTGTTGCTTGTAGCAGTCTGGATGGTCCTTTTCATTGTTGGTCTGGGGCATATGGTGTCCATATTCTCGAAAAAAGACAAACTTTTTCATCTGACCATAATACTTGTTTATACTGTGAGACTTTCCATTCTGGAAGCCCAGAAAATGTCAGTGTTTCTGAACACATCAGTTATAGATGAATGACGATTCTTGATGCAGTGGCAACTAAGGGATCAGAGATCATGGCTGATCAGACGTGCGCCCTTTACCTTCACACAGTAAAATTTATCTAAATTTATTGAATAATTTAATGATATTTTTACTAGTGATGGTGAAATCTCTGGTATTCTAACTTTACAATAAACATTAACATAAACATTTGAGAATGATAGTTTTATCTTAGATGTTTTATTTCTTCGAATGTATCTTAAATTGTACCATGTTGTTACTTCTGTTAGCATTTGGGCAATTTGTTCTTGGTTATCCAGGACTGTCTCCAAGATCAGATGAGAAGAAAGGGGCCTGGGGGCACGAGTGGAGTTCCTGCTGGCAGGCTCTGAAATTGAGGTCCCAGGTTACACTTCAGTGGATGTTGGCTCAGGCAAGCGATCTGTAAATTGTAACAATTCAGAAGCATTCTTGTGATTGTTTGTTTCTGAGGTTTTACTTATTACCCCTACAATATTTGGTTATTGCTGCAGAGGCAAATGTCTAAAAGCAGAATACAAGCTAAGAAATTTGTAGCATAACACTAGAAGAGCCGCTCTTTTACAGCTGTTGCTTTTTCTTAGAAGCCAGAGTAAAATTCAATCGAATCTAAATCAAACAAAGCAATACCTTCTGATTCTCTATCAGGAAGTGATTTTAACCCTGCAGGCACAGCCCACAAATCTGTATCCATTGCTCCACCGATGGCACACCCAAGATGCACTGGTTCAGCTCTGACAACACTGTGCCAGCCGCCCTAACTCCAGTGGTCAGCATCTCATGCCTGTGTTTGGCGAGATTTTTCTTGGCCTCTGATTTCTGACCAAACCACTTAAAAAACACAGTGGTGTGCCATGAAGCCCATTATTGAAACTTGTCAATAATTTTCTCACATATTTGTTGACAAACTGTAGATTCTTTGCTCTTCAAAGCCTAGAACATTCTTGAACACTGTTTTTTAACAATTACTTGGTAAATCACCTGTTTCAAATCACATCATTATTCCATTGTTTAATCTCACTGACCCAACTTTTTTTTTATTTGGCAGGCCTGTAATGTAAGAATGGATGTACATTAACAAGTGAAGATGACCAGACAAAACATCATGGGTTCATACAGTCTGGAGTAAAATAGTAGTTACAGTAAATTTAGAAATCATGCTTTGTTTTTTATTGGCAGTATCCATACTGTCTCAGCTTTTGCTTATTTGACTTTGTGTAAAAAAAATCTTTGACAAGCCTTTAAAGTTATACACAGTTTATTTCTTTAGAACACACACACGAACAAAAACAGCAAAACATTTTAAGAACAATTTGTCAGTCCAACTAGCAAAGCAATATTTTTTTAAATTAACTTAATGCAAACTTTAAAGATTAGAATTAAGATACAGTAATCCTTGGGTGTCTGTGTACTGTCATGTCATCACTAAACAATCTTTCTGCAGTCGAGTATGTCTTTGTATCTGAATTAATTTTAGTACAACAATGACTTGTGCATAACAAAAATAGTGGGATACAGAAAAATACATGGGATTTACAGACAGCAGAGTACCCAAGTTAGAGAGAAACAGAGAGGGGGATAAGGAAAATTCAAGCTGGAAGTTTCCCTGACTAGTGATTTATAGTTTTAGCACTGTGTCAGTTCCTCCTTTCGGAGTCAAAGAAATTATAGTTGTGTGGTGCTAAGGGCAATTTTGGCAAGAAATTGAAGGTTTAGTGAATAACTGAAAGATAGTCAACAAATAGAAGTATACACTGCCAAAAGGCTATCGTTATTCATATGCCTGTCAACTTCAGACTGCAAGTTAACAGGACAAAGCTTGAACAGTATGTTGACACAGAATCAAATGACTGTCTGTTAAGAGTAACTGCATATCAATAATCACAGATAATATTGACTATTAAATTTTAATTATTTGTAGTGATGACACATAATTGACACACATAGGGACTGCTGCTGTTGTTACTGCTGCCACTAGTTTCTGCTCTGCATATAAATGTAAACTTCTTAGGTTTCCAGACAGCGCTGTAGGTAGTGTGGAGAGATTTGTATTTCATTACTGATTACTCCAAAGCATTTTTCCTCCTTGAATCCTCTGTCGTGACTTTCCCTCCATGAGCATCCACTGCTCAGCAAGCTCCATCTGGGCATAATTAAAAAAAGTCTGTTCGTCCCACAGTATATGACAATAACTCACAACTAATTATGCATCAATTATTAAAACTCTGAAAGCATATTAACCACAGTGCAGTAATCAGTTAACCACAGCTGATGATTTATGGAATGTTGACTTGTCTGCATAAGAAATAATTAACAGAACCAACATGAGAGACTAGAATGATAAACATCTTTACACAGAAGCAAGGTGGCAAGGTGAGTAAGTTAGGGAAGGGATAGGGAGGGAAATTAGATTTGCTCATAGGATGTTTACTGCATATAATGAATACACAAATAACTTTAAATGTGTTTACCCAAGCCTTTAGTACTATTGTGGAAGTCCTTACCTCAAATCTCCATTAATCATGCATAATTCATCACAGCAATATGCAGTAGTTAAAGGTAAGAAATTAAGGTAGAACACTTTCATAGTACATCTTACCCTTGTGTGTATGTCACTTGAGTATTAACAAGAATGTTTAAAAATGAAAGAAACTGGGGTATGACTGAATTCAGCAGGAGTTTTGCTGTGTACGTATGTGTGGTTGGTGCTTATCAGGAGGAGATGATGTGAGCTGAATTGGATATTGATCTGTGTATATGGACTGGCCCTTGCAATAAAAGGAGAGTTCTTGGCTGGAAATGATTCTTGAGTGGCAGTCCTAGACATGCTGAATGCAATCCTATGATTCAGCACAAGTTCAGCTCAGGCTCAATGGGGCATCTTTATAAACTCCAGAAAAGGAATAGCTGGCTCAGGAGCAGGGTCATTACCTGCCAGAGGTACACGGGTGGAACAACTGGCTGAAGTCATAAAATGGCCTATTACTTTTGGTGTCAGTCAGTGAAAGACATTATATGGACAGAAATTAAGTGAGGGGGAAAAATGGAAAAAAGGGCAGGCGAGCAGGTGGACAATTTGGTTCATATGATACACACTGTGTTGCACATTATGTCGAGGCTCAGATTAATTGTACATTGGTTATTTTGTATTCGGATGCTGATTTGTTATTGATTTACCTCAATAATAAAAAAAAACTAATACAATTAATTTACAGCCTTCCAACATTAATGGGATACATTTGTGACAGATTAGAGGCCAATTGTCATCAGCATCTTAATTAATCTCTGGTCACATATAATAGGTTCCCATTTATTGACTTCAGTTGTTTGCCATCAGTTGTTGTCCTGAGACAGCAATTCCATAAAGTCTTAAAGTGTTTCAGTTAATGCATGCATTTTGATTGTAAAATGTATCTTGCATTTTGACATCAAGACAGTGTATACTGCACTTTCAAAAACTGGGGAGTTACAGTAATAACATATTCGATTAGTCATGAAATATTCTGTATGCTTTCATTCAAGAAAAATTATATAACAATTAAATAATGATAATGCATTAATTATCTCGGGTAATATGGCAGAGTAATAAAACGCTTAATTGCTCATGTTAAAAAAAGTGTTGACATTACTGATTTCTAAGCTGGGATATTAAACACATTGCAGCCTGATGCAGTTGCTTTTCTTTTTATGTTAGGATATTTTCTCACACAAATTGAAAAAAGGTGGCTAACTTATCAACAAATCTCTTGGTAGAGGATTTCAAGATGATGAATTAGATTCTGTCCACTGACAGTAAAATGTATTTTAATTGCTCTCTGTGATTAAAGAATTGGCACTAGTACACTCATTAAACATCTGTACTTGAGACCCATGTCGTATTTCTGAAGTGTTTGCCTACAAATACTTCATTACATATACATGCTTGTGTGTGAAATTTTGGAAATGGAAAATTTGAATTAAAAAAAAAATCCATACAATGAGATTTTATAAATTCTGATGTCCAGCCTTAGTAATTGATTTACATTTGTACATCTGTGACCCAGAATTTTAATCTGCCTCATGAAAATCTTTACTGAACCAGCCTAGAGCCAAAATTCCTAAGATGCGCAAGATGAACGGCATCATTATCTCAGTCAGTAAGGATGAGTTTCTTTGCCACAGCAGCCCCTGACAGCTGTAGAGTTGATTGGCCAAGCTAAATACTGCCTTTTTCAGCCTCACTCAAAATGTCTTAAAGGACACACGCACTCTGGTGCAAGACCTCCAGCCTCCAATATCACATCAGAAAGTGTTGCAACAAAGCCTATCAATACAATGTCAAAATGATGTCAACCTTTATTGTTAATTGACAATTCACCCAATATCTAAAGTGCAAAGTTGTAATGCATTGTCAATGGCCAACATCATGTTGATGTCAATGGCAGACATCAAATTGACATTTACCAATGACATCAAATCAATATCACCATGTGACACAATTTAATTTTCAACATTTATTGTAATTCTTTTACAAAAGAAAAAACACATCCTGGCACTCCTTCCTTTCCTCCATTTTGCATTCATGAATCTCTGCAGAGGAAAAGTTTTGTATTGATAAATTGTCACATTTTCAAAAATGTGTCAATTATTTGTACAATTATAAATGTTACTTGCTTACAGAATGTAAATGTAATTAAGTAAGTTTAATATAAAGTTGAAAGTCTTGTTTTTAATGATCTTTATACAGAGGTTTTGTAAATAAAAAATTGCATACATTTTCTTTCTGGATTGATTGATGGTCTTCATAACCTCAGAAGAAAAGAAGCTAAAAAAATATAGCAACAAAAAATACTTACTAAAAACTATTTGTTAGATTTTCTTCGATTTTGGCTTTTCCTTTTTTCACAAAAATAAAAAAACAAAAACAAAACAAACAAACAAACAAACAAACAAACAAACAAAAAACCTGTAGCAGGCTTTAAAACTACTGGAAAAACACATATGCGACAAGTGCCAAAATAAAACAGTTTTATCCAGTGTTAATGCTAGTATATCACATTATTCTTTATTAGGGTTGCAGGGAGAGTAAAGCTCTTCTCAGCCCACTCTTTGTGAAGGGGACATCCTGAACAACTCACCAGTCAATCACAAGTGACTACTGATCCGATGGTTGGGGACTCAAGCCCTCGTAGTTCCAAACTGCCACTGTTGGGCCCTTGAACAAAGCCCTTAACCCTCAGTTGCTCAGGAAAAAAAAAAGATAAATATAAGATGTGATGGATAAAGGCATCTGTCAAATACCATAAATGTGTTGAGCTCATGCTTACTGATTCGAAGGTTGGTGGTTCAAACCCCAGTACCACCAAGCTGCCACTTTTGGGTCCTTGAGCAACTCAATTGTTCAGTTGTATAGTCTTCCAAATGCCATAAATAAAAATGCAAACACACAAACATCCTCACTCAAACTCACACCTAGGGGCAATTGAGAATATCCAATTTGTCTAATGTGAGCACCAGATGAAACCCACACAAGCATGGGGCGAAGATGCAAACTCCATATAGAATCCTCCTCGCAAGACACAGGGCTTGAGTCCCAGATCTTCTTGCTGTGAGCAACCACCACGACCTACTGTGGTAATTGATCTTAGCAATTCAAGACTAATCCAATGCTATTCAAGAAAGAACGTCTACAGCAATCTTAATGATTTATATGCAGTGCAATTGCCAGGCTGTAGCCTACCTTCACTCTGAGTTGACTGAGATATGCTGCAGCCTCCCCACTGCCCTAGTAAGCTTGAACTGCCCATTTGCTTTGGCAAATAAATATTTGTAGAATTAATGTATGAATGAATGTCTGTAGTAACATCAGACGACTGAGTATTAATGTGCACAATTTTGTATATACTTTTAACTATACAGGAGTAACTCATCTTTGAATAGGGCCAACTATACCAAATCCTAGAAGGCAAGAACTTCAGGCAAACCCCAATGCTCAACACAGTCAAGTGTTTTTCTGTTTCATTTCTTTTTTCACTTTACTTTCTACATTACAGAACAGCCCTCTTTCAGAATGTCTTTAGACTTCATGTCATCCCACTGGATATCACCTCTGAATGAGATCCCCAATTTAATTCCTTTGCAAAGTGATATTTTATAAATAAGCTTTATGAAATGTTAGTCTAACCTCAGTATATCATCCACCGATGAAAAGCGCAAGAGAATTAATCATTACCCTGGAATATTTGTACATATCTGTCTGGGTCAGCAACATGAGTGATCTTGCTTTCTGTGGATCAAAATTGGACAAACTCAATAATCCATTCCTTCACAGCCCAACTGCCTTTAAGTGCATGCTAGTTTATGCACAGCCTCTAGTTCTTTGTGATACCTCTCCTACAAACGTGCTCCGAAGTGGATAAGTGGATAAAGCAAAGCAGCACAACACAGACACAAACGCAAGCAGATGACCTTGTTTGACTTTGTTTATCTTCATTCTATGCCTCTTTATTGTAAAAAAGCAGACCTGGGATGCACCACATTTTTTTTAGAACAAGGAGGGAATCCTGACCTATCCATTCTTCTAGCTGTTCAACTCAAAGGAGCTAGGGAACTTAATTGTGCTGGACTGGATATCAGTTAATAATATGCTTGTTGTGGGTTTCATACAGGATTTCTATCACACAATACTTACAAAGCTGCTCTGTATCCCGAATGTCATGCTCACAGTGAGACATAAGACATATTACACCAGTAAAACTTCTCTGTATATAGAATATATATATTCTATGATTCTTTTAGCTTAGCTGTGTTTTGAAACCTACATATATCGCCACTAAGTCTGTCCCAGGCTGACAGCTGGCTATAAACAGAATGGCCTCTTTCCCAGCAAAAGTGCACAGAGATCAGTGTCAAACACCTGGTGTAAAAATGACACACATTCCATACAGGATCAACATGAAGGGAATGCCTTAAGTATTTTACTCTCACTCAATTTGATTTCCCTTATAATTATATAGACTAATTTCCTGTCTACAGCAGGAAATCCATCTATATTTTCTGAAACCAAAGCTTAATACTGTTGGTTGTCATATGCATTTTGCATTGTCTTTCCCAGAATGCAGTGGCTATGGAATATTGGATGTGCCCTCGACATTTCAGCTGGTTGTTCCCCTTTCATGATGGGAGCATGAGTTTTCAATACAAAAAAGGTGATGTTATTGTGATTGTTACAAAAGAGATACAGATACTTGTAGTGTCTACAAAAAAGAGTGAGTGTAAGTGGCTTAATGGTATGAAGGTTAGGGAACAAAAAATAGGATTGATATTCTCAAACAGAATATTCTGCATCTCTTCTTTGTCCATCAGATTTGACTCTTCATATTAAATTAATTATATACATGAATAAACATCTTAAAACAGTAAATCAGCCATTAAAAGGAAAAGAGATGCCACCAGGGTGGCACGGTAGCATAGTGTTTAACATATTCGGCTCACAGCAAGAAAGTCCTGGGTTCGCATCCTGGGCTCGGGCGTTGTGTGTGGAGATTGCCTGTTCTCGCCATGCTTGCATGGGTTTTCTTCAGGTACTCCTGTTTCCTCCAACACTCCAAATACATGCACATTAGGCTGAATGTTTCAAATTGCCCCTCTGTATGGATATGAGTGAATGGATGTGTGTTCCATATGAATGGATGTGTGTTGTCCTGCAATGGTCTAGCGAGCTGTTCATGGTGTATCCCACTTTCACCCAGTGTCAGCTGTCGCTATATTTGGCAAATCATACTATGTCAGATTTCTTGGATACATTTTGTATTAAATTGTCTTACAGCAGGGGGTAAATTTGAGTTACTGATGCAACACAGTATAAGATTCTGCAGCTGGTTACAACCAGCTGTGCACATTGTCCACATAGAGTCTTTATATAGAATGTGGCTGGAAAGAAGAGGTGCAGAAATGCAGTCATATGAGTTGTGAGCATCCTTCAATAGCCTTAGTGTTGATGAATTTAAATGTAGACAACAAACACATTACATTCATAATTTCAGATGACCAGTATGTTTATTAAAAATGCCAAATTCTAAATATCAGAACCATTTTATACTTAGTAATTTTATTATCTCCACCTCTGCTTCATTATACAGTACCACCTCAGTCCTCACTTCATACAATGCTCTTGCTGTTCTATTCCATTGCCTTCACACTACTGTTTCACTTAGAGGAACAACAATGAGGAAAAGAGTTAAATAAAGAATGAGAAGAGTAAAAGATAAATAAAATGGATGATATACACTAGAGATAAATATATTACTTGATAGACAGACAGACAGACAGACAGACAGCTTGACGGATAAATAGATAGATAAATAGATAGATAGATAGATAGATAGATAGAGTTTCAATATTCATATCACACTTGATTGCCCAGCTCTGTTCTTTGCCCTAGGGGAGACATATGAAATTTCAATCGGCACCATTCTGTGTGTTGAGTTTTAATGTCAATATTGTAGACGGTCTTTTAGTGGCCTTGCAGCCTCCCTTCTGAATCATACAAAAAGCTTCAAAGAAACAGCTCTCCTGAACCCTTTAGTCTTGAATTAAAAATGTTAACCTTGGAGACATGTTAACTATGAAGCAGGTCATGTAGTAGAATTCTAATGAAAAGTCTAAATAAATAAAAAAAAGGAAAAGGGGAATCACCTTTGCTCTAAATTCAAAGATTCATTTTAATGATGCTTCATAATATTGTGTGGGTCTCAAATGCCTTTCATGCTATAATGAATCAAAATTATTCCTCTGCTGAAATGGACAACAATTTCGTGAATTTTAATCTTTTCAATCAATGCGCACACACACACACACACACACACACACACACACACACACACACACACACACACATATATATATATATATATATATATATATATATATATATATTGTTTGTGGGAAAAAATAACAGTACTACAGTTTCATCATGACAAGCCTGTTTCGTGGTTGCCCACTCAATAGGGGATTTATATACAATTCAGGGATTTATATACATTCAGGGATATATATATACAATATATTTAGCACTACTTCGACGTATCGAGCACTGTTTTACGGAAAATCGACTCAAGATCTTTTAGCCTAAACTTCAAAGACATCTGATATGCAAACACTATTAGGTAGTTCATATTACATTTAAGATATTTTACTTAAACTACATTTATGAAATCTAGACTGATGTGGTGACCAAATCAAGGTTAGCAAGGTTTTATACTAGGGTAAAGTGTCTTGCTGACGAGAACACTGTCGTACTGAAGAAGCTAAATGGCTGAGCTCTTAGGAAAGATGGCATACATTCACATCCTGTAAAGAAGAGCAATCACTGGCCAATCATTGCCAGGGGGCAGATAGCACTTTCATCAGAAGGGTGTTACACTGCCCTTGAATTTGCATGAACATCATTTTGGAAAATACAGGTGGCTGGCCATGGCACATGATAAGGAGGAAATATTAATAGATAGGAATTAGCTATTTGGGATTAGGGGGTTTCCTTTTCTGAAAACAAGCTAAGAGCCTTGTATTGGAAAGCAGGCACTGCTGCACTTTATTTATACTGAACTTAAATCAACTTCAAAGCATTTGGAATGAACTTGAAAATGACTCATTATACAGTAAAATTACTAATTGTATATGGGCAATAAATACAAGTCAAGGGTTCATATTTAACTCACCACAATTCTACTAAAAAAAACCCGAGAAAAAACAAGAAGTTTTTGAAAACACACTTTTTTTAAGAGAGAAATGAGGTGACTATCGAAGCCTTTAAAACATAATGGAGGTAAAGTGACTGAAGCTATACAATACACCCTATATAATCAGTCTTTTTCATGTACACACACACACACACACACACACACACACACACACACACACACATATATATATATATATATATTGTTTGTTTGTTTGTTTGTTTGTTTATTGATTTATTCATTCAGTCATTCATTCATTCATTTTTGTGTTGCATTTTGTTTTGTGTTGCTTTGCTCTGATTCGCATTGAAAGCATAGGTGCTTTCTCCTGCTATTCCGGCTTTGCTCTTGCTGGCACCCTCCACCTACTGTACTGACTTCATCTGCCATTTTCCATCTGCACTTCTTTGTCATTGCGAAGGGGTCACGGTGTTCATTGGTCCCATATGGAAAATTATTGTTTTAATTGAGAGCCTTAATTTAAGGGCTACATCTTAGCTATGTGAGTCATTGGAGTTAATTTATGTGTTTTTCTTTGTTGCATTTTTTATTGTTTTGGTTAATTGGTTACTTTTTAATGTTTTGAGTTTCTGTTATCTTCTGAATTGTATTGATATTTTTGGTTTAAGTTAAATTGATTTCTTTTATAGTTTTCTTGTAATTATGAATTGTTTTGATTCATGGTTATCTTTGGGTTTTTTTTTCTCTCTCTCTCTCTCTATTTCACTGTGAAGGAAATTTAATTGATATTGGCAGCATGTTTTCTTTTTTTATTTAATTAGAGTGTTTGTCACATGTGACTGGGGTGACCATTATTTTGTGTTTTTTTATTAGGATCTTTTTTCCCACTTGGTGACCCATCATGAAATTAGCTAGTCCTATAGGGTCACCAGCAGCACTAGTTAGGTGTATCCTGGGAGCCAGAGACCTGGGCAAAGCAAGTTATCTTAGTTTCTTAGGTGAGCGTAGGTTCCCCAAGATAGTTATATATGCAAGAGTTAATTATATATGCCTTCATCAGTCAGAGGTTACTAAGAGTAACTTTATAGAGGAGTGGAAATTAGCGAAGGCAATGTCCGATGTAATATGCTCTGGCCCCATCCCAATACAGCATGGTGATGTAGCTTACAGCAAGCTATGGTCACTAAACTGCTGGATGTCCAGGTGATGTTCTGAAAATGAAGTGGGCTTTATAGATAATTAGAGTAATTTTGAGGGTAAATCTGGCCTGATAGGGTGGGATCCCACTCAGGAAGGTGCCGCTCTCGTTTCTTGCAGCATAGCACAGTGTAAGAACAGGACTAGTCAGTCAGTGACTATCCATAGCAAAGGTGAAACTGTTTTAAACCTAAGCAGAAATACCCTGATGCACTGAATTATGCATTTAAATAGTAAATAGAAGAAACTAAATGGCAGGTAGAATTTTCTATAGACTCTTTTAATAATAATTTTCTCTCATAAATTTGAGTTCCTGCTAACTAGAGAACACGCGCATGCACACGCACACACACGCGCACACACACACACACACACACACACACACACACACACACACACAGTTTGAGGTGCTGTCAACTACTCTGGGTGGTGGGAAAATGCATGATATTCAGGCAGATTTTAAGAACAGCAAAATAAATATACTTTAGGCTAGATTTAACTAATGCAATAGTTAACTAAGCAAGACTACCCTGGGGAAAGTATTGTTAAGATTCTTTTTTTTAAACAACCTTGCCTACCTTGCTATTATGTATATATGTGCCTGCTCCTGAGGAAAACTTGCAATTAGTTTCATTTTCCTTCAGAGATATAGCTAAAATTTCAATAAAATCAGTACACTATGCCACAGTGAATTCAATTTTGAGCAGCATGGTTTCAAAGGGAATTTTTGGATTCATGTGTTGCATTTCACTATCTAATCCTGTTCAACTAGTTTAGAGTCAGATAACTGCCACATGCCTGCTCAAAAAGGCAAATCCAAAGTTGCTTTCAGATGCTACCTAGGCTGGAGGTGGACATGGAGTAAACACCTCCCAGACACTGCTGTAAAAGTCATATTCACTAGAAGAGTAAGGAGTCAGTGATTTCAATTCAAGTTCTTAATATACATAAACAGTGTAATACAACAGAGATTTTGCAATACTATTTGTACAAACTTCAACTCCCCACACAATATTAAAAATATTAAAATATTTCATAGAAAATATGAGGTCATTATGTTTAATGATAATTTAAATTATATTTACTCACTGTTATTTTTTGTTTTTTGTTTTTTCAGTGGTGGAGCTTTGCACCACTTGATTACCAATTCTTCTGATAGTTGGTCAATAAATAGCTACAATGTCCAAGTTAAATACCTATTCACTTTGTCTTGATGTAAAATCTGATCATGGTATAATTTTGTCGAAATGAGCAAGAACAAGCCATTGGGATGCCTGTGAGTGGAATACAGGGACAAGACACAATAATGTAACAATATTTTGCAATTTTACAATGTTGCATTTCAAGGCTGTGGAGACAACAATAACACAGGTAGTGCCAATGACCGATCCCATGCTCCTAGACCATGTGCAATCACCCCACAACAGGCCCACCATATTCATCTCCAGCACATTCACAATCACTGTGCAATCCATCCAGCTACAGTTACTGCCACACAGACCAGAATCAGCACCCAAATTATCCACAGTTGGTCATGGGAAGCAGATTAATGCAATCAACGTCCAAGTTATGGACTGGTGCTGACACCTGCTTCTCAGCACCTGTGTCTGCAGTGTGCAAGGGCACAGCTGGGCTGGCATGCTCTCAGATGGAACAGGGCCCTGTTTTCAGAAGAAGAGCGTTTCAAGTGTTGCAAATGAAAAAGTGCGAGCTTGGCATTGGCGTATGCAGGTTCCACCTTTCTGGTGCAAGACCACTGGGTTGAAACAGGTGTCATGGTTTGGACTGGAATCAGCAGCAGGCACTTCACAAATGCGCGCACACACACACACACACACACACACACACACACACACACACACACACACACACACAAATTGTGTGTGATGTCAGAGGTGGTCTTAAAAAATACCGCCCTTCATGATTTAGAACTGCACTTTCATTGTGGATAAGAACTCTCATTGATCTCAAAATGATTTGTTTGATGTCCTTAAAACTGTGTGTTGGACCTGAATCATTTTATTTAAAAGTACATCTTAAACTTGTGTTGAAATTTGCATGCTCTAGAATAAATTTAAGTGCTGCATTGGAGGTTTGAGTCCAAATACTGTTTGAGTTTGAGTCAGTATAGCCTTAACAGCATACCAGAAGAAATAACTGAAGCAGAAAATTTTAAATAGTGTAAAAAAGTTTCATAAGACCTGGCAGCTAATTAAAGTTATTTAGTGATTGAGTAATAAAAATGAGCAGACCCATAGGGTATGTTTTGTCAGGGTCATTAGCATAGAGTTCCAGAGTGGCAGAAAAAAGTATTTGAATTAGCAAACAAACAAAATTAGGAAGAAAATGAATGAATGTTAAATTGAAAAGCTAAAAAAGCTTGGAATTTAACAAATTAGAATTTATTTATTTATTTATTTATTTATCTGTTTGTTTATTTTTAGAAATGTTGTGTTATCTAGGTGGAGCATTCTTCTTTCTTCACAGGCAGTTGATTAGTTTCTAATATGCATAGGGGTTGTGTCATGGTTTTTATCCAAATGTATTTGCTAAAAGTTATCTAAATATGAATGTCCAAAATACTTGCCTATATATTTGTTAAATTTTCTATCAGCTTGCAAATCAAAAGGATCCTCTTGAGCCCAGTATAGTGGATGGGATTGGATTACAACATGGAATTTTTAATATAATCTTGTATAAATGTCCATGTTCCCTGTCTTGGCCCAGTGTCTGCTGTGATAGGCACCAGCCTCCCCATGACCCCAGTAGGATTAAGCAGCTTGGCAGGTGAGTGACTGCATGAGGAAGACTTTGGAGAGATTGGGGAAACAGAGGATGTGGAGATGAAGAGAGTAGCTGGCCATATAGCAAGATAATATTAAATAAAACAAACTATTTTAGAGCTTTTTTGGAATGAAAATGGTTAAAACCATTTTCACAAAAGAAAAAAATTAAATAGGCCTACAAGTGTGAAAGTATACACTCTGCAAATAATGCTTATTAATAATAAGAAAGTGGTTAAATGTCATGTTGTCTTTCTTTTTATTTAGTCTCCTGTGCTGTCCTGCTCACCACCTATCATCAAGAATAACTGACCATTTTACAAACAATTTTTAGAGGGTATGGTTAGAGGCATCACCCGGGGCTACAAATATGCAACATGATTTTAAAAAATCACAATCTGAAAAATTACATATTCTTCTTTAAAATAATGATATTTTGTACATGCTCATCATTACAAATTAATATGTAGCTATATACATTTTTGTAATTGTATACTTTTTTGATCCATAATGACTCATAATACATAGTGGGTGAGGTACGGTGGCTGGGAAGTGTAAAACAAAAATACATTTTAAGAAAACAAAAATACATTTTTAGAAAACAAAAATTCATTTTTAGAAAACAAAAATACATTTTAAGAAAACAAACACATTTTAAGAAAACAAATATACAACATACAACTGGTGGGAAGTGTACAAATGTAGTTATTATACAGTGTTAGGAAATGAATGTTTTCTAGCTGATATGTTTATGTAAGATGATGAGACCCAATTTATTTTCTTTATCAAGGCTTCCTGTTTGTCCCGTTTATTTAATAGTGTGATGGGATTTTTTGCAGGTCTATATATTATTGTAGCCTTTGATTGCAACAGTAAACCCAACGTTAACGCGATATCTGTTAGTACTAATCACACAAGTTGATATTGAATGTTGGGCTGTGGATCTTTAATGAGTATGAATGTCTTTCCTTCACTTTCGAGTTGTGAGACTGCATTATTTACCATGAAATACTGTCAGTTTGGTGAGAAAAATATTCCTAATAGCGATACAGCCTCATCATCTTACAGTAATATATAAATATATCAGCTAGAAAACAAGTCATTTGTTTCCTAACACAGTTTAATGACTACATTTGTAAACTTCTGGCCAGAACAGACTGAGTGACTCATGTCATCACTTCCGGCATTTGGTACATTCCCTTTCCGTAAGAATGCAGTCGTTTGTAAATTTGTTTCAGGATTTGTAAAAGTGTTTTGCATGTTGTATTTTTGTTTACTTAAAATGTATACTTGTTTTCTTACAATGTATTTTTACATATAAACAAAAAGTTTTAATGGATGACCTCAGAAATGTTTTCCATCACATGAAATAAAAACTCATAATAAAATCCAGAAACAAAGATATAATAATTGTATTTATTTATTTATTTATTCCTTTTTGTAAAGTGTGGTAGTGTTCTTAACCCAGTCCACTTTGTCAATATAAACTCCAAGGTCACTGTATTCAGCATTCAATCACACTGTATTCAGCTGAGTGTGGACTTGTTACAAAATCTCCCTGACAGCTCAGTGGTCATGTGATCTTTAAAATGAGTACATGCTATAGCTTTATGGGCATTCAGGCATTTAGCTGTGACTGTGTAGTGTTTCGTTGGTTATTTAATTGCTTTTTTTTCCCCTCTCATGTCCTAACACGGCTTCACCACATATTTGGTGATAACATAAGAACTACAAACTGGCTAGAACACAAAATAAACTGATCAGTCATGTCAGATCCTGCAAGGTACAATACAGTAATATAATAAAACAACAACAAGACATTACTGAATGCAGTATTATGACAGGACTGTGGAGCGCAACAGAAGGCATGGTAGAACAAGCAGTGTTCCCATTCATGGAAATTGAGCTTGGGCCAATACTGAAGTGAGATGATATGGAAGCCGTGGTGTGGTTGTGGTGGAAACTTTTGGAAATTTGCACCTGTAATATGTAATTTGGTACCATCTGGAGGCAGACATTTTACAATATCATGAACGTTGTTAATTTTATGTTGGACAGATAACTTTTAACTTTTAAAATTAAAATTTGTAATTTAAATTAATAATTTTTTTCTGGGAATCTTGAAAATATATTTTAAAAAGCCAATCCGTAGGGACTTTTACTATTTTTGCATCCAGTTGACAATTTTATTGAATTCTTATGTCCTACCCCATGACTATAAATTCAGCCATTTTTTTCATGTCAGACAGTAAGTGTGAGTACTGTGCTAATGATGATTCCTAAGTGATCTTTTTAAAGCAACTCAGTAGCGTAAAATGGTAAAAGTCAATAAATGGCCATATTGCTTTAGATGTCGAGACATTGCTGAAACTCATTTCCAGAAGCTTTCTTTACAACCAGAAATCCACACACTCTTCAAGATACGATACTAGTCTGGTCTGCTGTTAGCCTAGCCAGGGACTATGTACTGCAACAGAAGGCACTGATCATTGCATGCCCAGTCATGCAGTTTTTTCACCTGAATTATAATATATAAGATATAATTATTTAATATCATAAATAAAATATGCTGTTTGACATTATGCCATACAAATGCTTACTAGAATAAACACAAAAAAAGTGTGTGTGTGTGTGTGTGTGTGTGTGTGTGTGTGTGTGTGTGTGTGTGTGTGTGTGTGTGTGTGTGTGT
>JAOUQZ010000016.1:11980538-12000042 GCA_028564935.1 Neosilurus hyrtlii | reverse complement strand
AATCGATACATGGCCTAAGCGAGCCATCCTTTTTCTCCACAAAGAAAAACCCCGCTCCTGCCGGCAAAGAGGAAGGGTGAATGATACCGGCCTGCAGTGAACTCTCAATGTACAAGTCCATGGCCTTCCTCTCAGGGCCCGAGAGGGAGTATAATCAGGATTTGAGAATGGGAGCACCTGGCAAGAGGTCGATCGCACAGTCCCATGGCCTATGAGGTGGAAGAGACATGGCTCTGGACTTACAGAAGACCTCCCTGAGGTCATGGAAGCATGGGGGAATCTTGGTAAGGTCGGGGTAATCACCAGAGGCCGGTTCCTGTACCAGGTTCGTTCTGCCCTCCTGGAGGCTGTGAGCCAAAGGGGGCGACGCAAGGCAGGAAAAATTACAGGAGGGATCCCAGCCCTTGATCACTTCCATCTCCCAGATGACGTGGGGGTTGTGGGTCCTTAACCATGGGAGCCCTAGTACAAGGGGGTGGTGCGAGCACCTAAGGAGGTAAAAAGATGTATTCGGTGTGAGTACCGTCTATGGTCATGAGCATGGTTGCTGTCCTGTGGGTAACCTGACTTAGCAGTTGGTTGTCTAGAGCTCGGGCGGAGACAGGCTGGGGTAGTGGTACCTCCTCGATCCCCAACCTCTTGCCCAATGAATGATCCATCAGGTTCTCATCTGCACCGGAATCGATGAGAGCCTGTAGGGAGATAGCTTTGCCCTGGACAAGCAGAGATACCGTGGTTAAAGAGCGCGGGGGGACAAGTGGGGGTTTGTCTGTACTTACCTGGCTATCCTTAGCGATCTTCATGCCAGCCTTCTTGGATGGGCAGGAATCGGCTCTGTGTCCGCCTCGACCACAGTAATAACAAGCTATCTTCCTCTCACAGCGCTGGCACTCTTCCGGATCTAATCTGGCTCGGCCCAGCTGCATCGGCTCTTCCAGAACGGGCGGGGGCGCTCGCGGCGCGGCAGGCGATGAGGACGGCGACCCACGAAGAAATTCCAGGCGAGTGGTGGTTCCTCTAGCTGCTCGTCGGCGCTCTGTTTCTCTCTCGCAGAGCCGGTTGTCTACGTGAACCGCTAGATCCACCAAATCCTTGAATTCATCCGGAATATTGAGTGAGGCTAGGTGGTCTTTGATCTCCCCATTTAGCCCGCTGATGAAGGCATCCTTGATGGCTGGGGAATTCCATCCACTGTCGGCGGCTAGCATGCGGAACTCGATGGCAAAGTCGACCACTCTTCTTGAACCATGGCGTAGCCGGAGCAGGGCTCTTGATCAAAGGAGCGGGTGAGTGCCCTTTTAAATACTTGGTAGTCTTGGCAGACCTCCGCGTCTCGGGACCACTCAGCTGTGGCTCATGCTGCTGCTCTTCCCGAGAGATGGGAAATTAGAAACGCCACCTTAGCTCTCTCTCCGAGACGAAGATGGCTGGATCATTCTGGAAATGTAGCTCGCTTTGTACCAGGAAGGAGCAGCACCTCCCCGATTCCCCTGAGAACTTATCAGGCGGTGCAAGGCGAACGGGATGAGGGGGATTCCGTCATGCTTGGCGGAGGTACAACCAGCTGCTCGAGGCTAGCGTTGAGATGGAACAGTTGCGAGCTTAGCTGGTTCAACTGAGTTCACACGTCCAGCTGGAAGCTGTCTTGGCGGTCGGCGAGTTCCTGCACTCCAGTGGTCACAGTAGACAGCTGGGTGTCGTGAGCCTTGATTATCTCCTCCTGGGAGCGCAGAGCTTGGCTAAACAGGTCTCTGTCTGCTGGGTCTATGTCTGGCCAGATCGTAGTGTTAAACCTGGTACCAGAGAACAGGCTCACCCAAATGCGAGACAGACACGACGAGAGTAAAATGTGGTGTAAGGTGTAGATGTAAAATGTGATCCTTCAGTATAGATCAGAAAATCAGGAACCATAAGCATAAAAACGAAGGCGGGATCATGGCGCAACTCTGAGAAAGCGTACTACTCTTCAGACGGCACAAGATGATATGGTGGAGAGCCGTGGAAGGGCGTGGAGCTTTAAGCCTGGGAATGCGATGGGGAACAGGTGGGGATGATCAGGGCGAGGTCAGTAATTAGAACCTGAGTCGGGGAATCAGGTGACCTGGAATGGAGAAAGTAAACACAGAACATGAGACAGGCATGATTAACTTCTCTGGCAGGATCTCACACTTACTTTAGACTTGGATATAATATTAATTTTTATGCATTATTTATGGTGTGAAAACGCTGCGTTGTTTTATTATTTCGATCAGCTGTCATTTTCTTTAATTAAATGCAGTAAGTAATAATATTTGTATATGAAATTTGCAGAATTTATATATATATATATATATATATATATATATATATATGGTATACAAGCATTTATTAGTACTGCAAAAATAACTGTAGGTTACTTTCATATTACAGCTCCACTAAAAGTGTTTTATTCTGTTGTGTACCGTGGGAATTTGCATTAGTTATTTATTTATTTATTTAGTAATTAGTTAATTAGTTAGTTCAAAAGGCATAATACATTGTGGTTTTTAAACATTTATAGTTGCATTTAGTGTTGTACTAACTATCAGTTATGTTCCAGTCCACAAACCCGTCTCTTTCTCTCTTGAAGGCCATAACAACATCAACAAAAAGATGCATGTTACCAGAAATCTACTGTTCTGAAGATATGTCTGTGGTGGAAAACTTGTTGCTACAAAGCACTGATATTCAAGTTCCCTTTCATACATTTTAAATTATTTTCTCTAATGCTGTTTGTAATAATGTTTATGTAATGATGTTTATATTAATGATGTTATGACATTTTTTCCAGCTATATTTTAACTCAAAACTTTATAATTATGTGTTTCTACTAAAGTAGCAACTCAGTAACATGGATTTATTATGGTCAGTACACAAACTTTGAGCAATAACTGTAATTAACTTTTTATTTTTTATTATTTTTTTTAATTTAACAAAGAGATGTGCAGCATACACAATCCAAACAGCGACCCCACAAACAAAATGCATTTATTTACTACGGACTCAGTTCTCCCATGTGTTCAAGTTGATAAAAGCACACAGCTGCAGGGTTTCCTGTCTCAGTAGAATGTACCATTGGTTTATGTTCATTGGTTATGCACCTTGAAAGTAGTCACATACATCAGGAGGAGTAAGATTAAAACTGGGGAGTTTCAGCCACTGACTAAAGAACTATTTCAGCTGCATGCCTCTAATGGTTGTAGTTAATCAAGCATCACTACATTGTCATACACTGTACTGCCTGAATCTTTTATAGTTTTTCATCAAATGTATTGTATTAATATTAAATCTGCGCATTAACATGCCTTTATACATAAACTGTGGCATTACCGAAACAGTGTTTATGGGCTTTTTTCATCTGTATCCACTGTGAGAGACTACTTTTCATGTTACTATCTGTCTTACTGTACAATTGACTGACAAGCACGTGTGTTGTTGTTCTCTTTAATTTAGTTAAATATATTGTGTGCATGTGGATCAAGTGGATTTTTTAATGAGAATGTAAATGAAAAGTATCCAAGGTTTTCTATTTGTTGTACTGTATATTGGACCACAAATTGCTTTTTTTGTTTAATTATGTAATTAACCAATACAATAACATCAAGTTTGTGTCTGAATTATGAATGAACTGACACTTAGCTAAAAATGAATTTCTATCTATAAGTGTCAGTTATCATATGAGTGTTATTATAGAGAAAGAAAGCATTAGATGCTAGCTGTAATTTATATCTATGATATAGATTTTTTTTAATCATTTGCCAGATTCATATGTGTAGGACATGTTAAATCTCCTGCAAATGAACTTATTAAATCTGATATCAAAGGTCTGTTATATTTTTTTATTATTATTTATGTATTTGTTTGTTTGTTTGTTTGTTTGTTTTTTGCTATTGAAGCCAGATGTAATTAAGTTTAATTTTAAGGAGGTTCTACACAAGTACATGTTATTCTATAATTAATGGAGCTGTCATTTAATTCCTTGTTAAATTGAAAATTACAGCATATTTATTTATTAATTTTACAATGTCAAAATCTCATGAAACATTTTATATTAATATTACTTACTGTAAAACACAAAAACACATACACACATTTTCTCATTATACAAAAGGTAGGGAATTGCTGAATCTGATGAGCAGGGATATGATCCTTTAACTTGGTTTTGTTTTTTGCTTTTTTGGCTTGACTTTCATTTTCTCTGTAGCCCAAATCAAAAAGTGAAAACTGTGCCAGTGGTGGAATATTGATCAGAAGCCTATTTGTGCTGTGAAAACATTATGCAGAGAGAGAATTTCCCAATCAGCATTATCATTGACAGTAGTTCACAGGTGTATAATTAATTCATTTTTATGCATGCAGTAACCACCCCTCTCAAGCCATTAGATTCAGTATTCTACAGGACTGTACATTCTCTCTTTGGCAGTGGGTACTTTATCTGTCTCTGTGAATTGCAGAACAGAGTTAACTGGGCTCACTTTCAGTAAATCTCAAGGGACAGACACTGAGTCATTACTTGGCTAACTTTCAGAATTCCAAAGTATATTACCACAGCCAGTACAATAGAGTCTTTTATATTTACTACTTAGAAACTAAACTTCATTCATTCATACTTTCATTCATTCTTTTTTAGTGATCACCTTTTGTGGTCAGAATGCACACAGACACACACACACACACACACACACACACACACTTAATGCAAGACTAATTCAATAAATTCATTAAAAAAATTAATATTATGAATCATTTAAAAATTTTTAATTTTAATGTTAGAAAATGATTCATACAATCCTACTTTTCATATCTTGCCATATTTAAGACTGAAATTTTGATTCAGGACTTCTGTGCTTTAAAAATTTTTCAAGTATCCACAGGATCCCTACATGTGCATTTTGGAAAATGCCATATTGTGAAATAAAAGAAAAGGGCCAAGGCACTTAAATGGTCAATTTAAAAGCCTTAATTTTAGTGAGCTCAAGATATATTAAAACCTCACCTTCTCTGAGACTTGGTTAGAGAGTTCTATCCCTCATGCAAGTAACTTGGTTGTTATCTTTTATTTGACAGAAATTTCACTTAAGGCCATTTTCACAGACTCTTAGAGCAATCAGTCACAAAATTAAAGGTTTTTAATTTGCTAGTCTTTTTAAGTAGTATTTATCTTAAATATTCAAGGTTAAATGTTTATAAAAACTTTTTTCAATTTTGGCTGTAACGTTATTTTTTTTGAAGTTATGGTCTATGAAAGTTTGCATGTCCAAAACTATAACATTTTTTTAAAAGCTATCATTGTCAATAGTAGTAAGATTTCAAAGTTAAACCGGTTAAATTTTTTAATTAAATTTTAATTAAATTTTTTATTTAGTTAACTAGAGGACTTATTACAATATAGAAAAAAATATGTTTGCAAAACATTTCATTATTAATAGGAAATTTTTATTTCATTCGAAAATTAACCAAAAGAATACAACTAAGTAAAAAATGTATGCACATGCATGTTTTACTAGTCATTAAAATAAATCATAAACATGCCTACTTTCAAGTTGTAAATATCGCAAACACTATGAGATGACCAAATAATGTCCACTTTGACAAATGCTGGTGTATATCAGTAAGCTGTGAATAAAAATTCACTGAATATTATTTTCAAATGATGTTATTAGGTTATTATAAAGCAATTTTGCTATTTTATTTTATTAGTAATTAAATAATTGTTTGTTCATTCAGTCAGTGTACCTATAATCATTATTAACTTCTTCTTCCGCTTAATCCGGGGTTGAGTCGTGGGGGCAGCAGCCTAAGCAGTAAGGTCCAGACGTCCCTCTCCCCAGCCACTTTCTCCAGCTCTTCTGGGGGGGGGGGGGGCAAGGTGTTCCCAGACCAGCCGAGAGTCCTTCCAGTGTGTTCTGGGTTGACCCTGGGGTCTCTTCCTGTTTGGACATGGCTGAAACACCAGGTAGGCGTTTGGGAGGCATTCTTATGTCTGAGCCACCTCGGTGACAAAGGACAGACTTGGCGGACTCCAACCCTCACCGGAAACAAATTCAACATGTTGTTACCAATGCAGACCAAGCTCTGGCTCTGGTGGTCCAGAGACCTAATGGCCCATAGCAATGGCAAACTGCACTCCCAGAGCACACCTCACAAAATAACCCGAGGAACACGGTTTCAAAAGCACTTGAGTCTATTAGAAATAGTTTGAAAGTTAAATAACATAACCAGTGACTTTTTACTAGTAGAAATAAATCTATAAATTCAGGAAAGACAACAAATATAGGACACCTTGAGTTTTGTAACAAAAGGGTTCGGAGTGAACAAACTTTTTGACACTCTTTCAGTGTGGGCTTGTATCCAAATCAGCAGCCTGCAAGATTCTAAATGTATAGTATATAAAATATGCAGCAAATTGATATTTTTCTGAGATTTTATTGGTAGAAATATATTTTGTGGTAATTTACTGATGGCATAAACCTAGATTTCAGAGTGGAGACTTTTGAACAGATACATATTCACATGGTTGTGTCAACATTTCAGAATCTGGTTCAGATATGTTTTGCTCTAAAGTTACATACCTAGATGTACTTTATAAAAAGTGCATCTGATTTAAAAAAGATAAAAGATATCGATTTGGAAGGACACTTCCTCACATGTATACAAATCGGGTATATTGCCACCAATGCATGATTTAGTTAATCCACATATGCACATATCTTATTTTGAATGGAAAACTTTTCATGACAAACATCCTCCTTTGAAAATTATCTCAGTTGGAATCCTGACAATTTTTCAAGTGGAAAACTTCTGTGTATATTTTTTAAGATTAGCTTATACTGTTTTGTTTATAATTTATTTATTTGAAAGTACTCCATACTAATGTGTTTGTTTATCCATATATAGAATTGTGCATAGTAGGTACAGATTTTGGAACAATAACCCTTATTTTATGTATCCACAGTGCCCTAGAAGACTCTTAAAAGGCACAAGCATGGAGTGTGTTTATTTCCTGATCAACTTTAAATCAATATATATTCAATTATAATTATAATTATAATTGTATAATTAATTATACAATTATAATAATAATTATATTTAGGACAATTATAATAATTATTATAATTAACAATTATAAATCAGTGTCATTCCAACATTGCTGTCATCAACAATACTGTTCTGGCAGTTCAGGCAAGTTGTGGTACAGTTGATAATCGCTGTGCTGCCACACGACCCCCCAGAATCAATAAAGTATTCTGATTCTGATGCTGATGTTGAGGTTTATCTGTATTCTAATATCCATCAAAAACCATTGCTTTGTGCTCTGGCATGGACTCCACATGGTTGTGCAAACATGATTTATTTTTAATCAAACTTAACACCATTGTTTTAACACATGCCTTAATAGATGACACTGGTAGACAAAGCAGTTAACATGGTTAATAAAAAAAGAATCTTGATTAATAAATATTTAAGGTACTGAACATTAACTTTATTTGCTTTCAATATTCTAAACCCATTTATTTTTTTTCAGAAAAAATAAAAATAAAATTAAATAAAATCTCAGACTTTTGACTCTCACTGTATTTCACACATTCATGTCATATTAGTAGCCTTTAATTAACCCTCAGAGGTTCATTAGAGGCTATGAAATTATCATGATTATTCAGTGGAATGATAATGAAAAAAATAAAACTGCAATTCATGCATAATTGTTTTTGTTTACTTAAAGCAAACCTCAAATGGACATTGCAGAAGACATCCAAACCAGCTCAAAAACTTCATCAAATGGGTTATTATGGCCGAGCAGCAGGACGCAAGCCACTTTTTCAATCAGCAAATATTCATGCTGAAATTTTAGGTGTCCATTTATTTATGTCTAGTCTCTGTAAATTTCATTATATAAAATGTACAAGGGCTTTTAAGGCATAATGTGTTTTATATGTTACATGCAAGACAAATATTGTAGGGTAAGGTATTGTACTGCAATGTTAACAGATATATGTGTGTTATTCTTTGTCAGCCACCAAGTTATGTGATGGTCTAAGACAAATGAAGAAACTATATACACTGAAAGTTTCCAGTGGATAATAAACTGTAAGTGAAAAAAAAATTGCCTTGGTAAGTGTTACCTAACGCTACCTAAAAGAATGCATTGATAAAGCAGGATACATTAATTTTTCCACACAGTTCCAATCTTCCTGTTTGTCGGAACTCAGAGTCCTCTCTGAGTGGACATACGTCAGGTGAAAGTAAAGTTCCTCGCTTCACTTGGTTGTTTCTTAATTCATACCAATAATTAAATAATTCCTCAAAATAATTAATCAAATTAAAAGATCTCAATACAGCAGATTGGGTGAAGCAAAATACCTTTTATTCAAAGTTACAGTCTATCACATACAATTCTGAGAGAACAGCTGGTATCTAAGGTCTGATCCTATCAGCATCAAAGTCAGAATCAGCAAAAACTCCTCTGAATTTCCCTTCCTTTTATACACATCGGCGTCTCAGAACGCCACCCTATTTTAATTTGCATATGCTCAAGTTATTTCCCATTATGTTCATGTTTCAGGCTATTTTAGCCCTACCCTCCTTACTTTACATATTTTTCCATTTCCCATTACTTTCTCATTTGTCCTTGTTCCACCCTCGATGTGATGTCATTCTTCCTGTGTTACCACTTATTTTCTTTATCTAATTTCCCCTTATTTTGAGGCTAATATGTAAGTTTTACAAAAAATTGGTGCTTAGTTTATAAGCGCCAACTTCCATGCTGTCCTTATTTGATGCTACTTTGTTAACTAATTCAGACAGATTACTCTGCATCTTTTCATACTATTCAACCATGTGTGAGTACCTTGATCCCTTTTTTTTTTATTTTATTTTATCTTATCTTCTAAATAGGTGTGTATTATTTTTGTAAAATATAAACATGAAGCAATTTTTTTATTTGCGTACTTCTCTAAAGTCTTATTGCCTATTATTTTACCCATTAGTATACCAATGTCCACACTGTCAGTGTACTTGGATGCATATCATGGGCCTTGAGCCTTTAAGTGGTTCGGTATTGATTGCTAAGCTATATTGCGGGTTACATACTTTGGATTATATAGTCACATGACATGCACCTTATACATCTCTGTGTGTTTACTGTGATACCCTAGTGTGCATCCTATCTCATGTTCTCTCTGCTCTCTCCCTGCTCAGGCTAGCTGATTGCTCCTGCACCACGATGATTGCCGGCCCCACCCTGATCATCCTCACCTGATTCCCGTCACAGCTCTGGATATAAGCCCCACACCTTCACGGCTCCAGCGCCAGATCGTCCTGTGCCGTCACAGCCTTCTCGTCTCGTTTGCTCACAGTATTCTCTAGTTCAAGTATTGTATGACCTTCACTGTCCTCAATAAAAGGACTTTGCTTTCCGCCTACTCCTGTGTTTGTCCTGCTTTTTGGGTCCATCTGCCTTATCTCTCCTTAACATTATGATCTGGCCAGTAATGGACCCAGCGGACAGGGATTCTATTTGCCAGGCTCTGGGCGCTCAGGAGCAGCTCGTTAGGTCCCATGAGTCCCAGCTAGTCACCATAGCGCCCAGAGTACAGGAACTCGCGGATCGTCAGGACCGCTTTCAATGCGACATTTGGGCACAAGTTAACCAGCTGAGCTCACAGCTAAGCCAACTCACCGCCAGTCTCGAGCGCTGCATTTCCAGAACGACCCCGCCGCCTTCGTGTCTGAACAAGCACAGGTCACGTTTATGATCTCCCACCTCTTGGGTAGAGCCACGGCGTGGGCTACCGCCGAGTGGGCCCGAGGTGCAGCGGTTTGCAAAAGTACCAAGGAGTTCAAAGAAACACTCACCCGCATGTTTGACCACTCCTCCCCGGCTCGCGATGTGTCTAGAGCCCTACTCGGGCTGCGCCAAGGCTCCCGTAGGGTAGTTGATTACGCCATTGAGTTCCGCACGCTGGCCGCCGATAGCGGTTGGAATTCCCCAACCATCATAGACGCCTTCGTCAGTGGCTTGAGTGGCGAGATAAAGGATTGCCTTGCCCCCCATGAGACTCTGGCCGAATTCGAGGACTTGGTGGACCTCGCGATCCGAATCGACAACCGGCTTCACGAACATGAAGTGGAGCTCCGCCGAACCGCTAGAGGCACCACTCGTCGCGGATTTCTGCCATCTTCGCCGCCTGGAGCGGATCTAGCACTCTCATGCAGCCTGGAGGAGCCGATGCAGTTGGGCCGAGCCCGGGTGAGCCCTGAAGAGCAACTATGCCGCCAAAGAGAAGGAGCTTGCTTTTATTGCGGGCGAGCTGGACACCGAGCCAACACTTGCCCGGCCAAGACAGCCAGTTCCCGGACCAAGGAGAAACCCCAGGTAGGCGGAGTCTCTTACATTCAGCTATCCTCTCGTACTCAGGTTACTGTATCACTGGTAATCCGGGGCAAGATTCTTTCTTTACAGGCACTAATTGATTCAGGGGCTGACAAGAATCTAATGGACTGTTCCCTGGCTAAAAGATTAGGTATTAAAGAGGAACCGCTCCCCCAGCCCGTCTCCGCTCAAGCCTTAAATAACAAACTGCTCAGCTGCATCTCTCATAGGTCGGAGACCTTGCACATGACCATTGGTGGGGACCATGCCGAACTAATCTCTTTTCATCTGCTAAAGTGCACCCATCACCCGATCGTATTAGGATACCCATGGTTAAGGACCCACATCCCACATATTATTTGGGAGACAGGGGTGATCCGGAGCTGGGATCCCGGCTGCAGGTTGTCTTGTCTCTCCCTACCCTCTCTGCTTTGTGGACCCCTGAGAGAGGGTGCCAGCCCTGAGTCGGAACCACACCCGGACAATTTTCCCGACCTCGCGAAGGTCCTCCCATGCTACCATGACCTGCAGTAGGTATTCAATAAGTCCAGAGCCATGTCTCTTCCCCCCCATGGGCCGTGGGACTGTGCCATAGAGCTGTTGCCAGGGGCCCCTATCCCCAAGGCACGGTTGTATGCCCTCTCGGGTCCCGAGAGGAGGGCCATAAAGGAATACATCGCCAGCTCCCTACAGGCAGGCATCATTCGACCTTCCTTGTCCCCGGCTGGGGCGGGGTTCTTTTTCGTGGAGAAGAAGGACGGCTCTCTTCGGCCGTGTAAAGACAATCAGGCACTAAATGAAATATAAAATAAATATAAATAAATATAAAATTTCTCTATGTAGTAGGCCATTCAGATTACAAATACGTGGATATTTACTAATGTAATTTAGTAAGAAAGTACCTGTTTCAATAGGACGTATTAAGGATATTATGGATTTCTGCACTCTGGCCACCAACAGCGGCTGGAATTCCATGGCCATTAAGGACGCCTTCGCCAGCATGCTCGGCAAGGAGATCCGGGACCGCCTCGCCCCTCACGAAACTCCAGCCGAGTTTGAGGACCTAGTTGACCTGGTGATCCGAATAGATAACCGGCTTCAGGAGAGGGAGTCAGATCGGTAACGAGCCGCTAGGGGGACCTTCGCGTGCCGAGAGTTTGGCCCTGGGTCACCAGTGTTTTCGTCACCTAGCGCGGAGCTAGCGCCCCCTCCCGTCCTGGAGGAGCCCATGCAGTTAGGACACACTTAGTTAACCCCCGAGGAGCGCCAACACTGCCAGAGCGTGGGTGCATGCTATTACTGTGGGCAAGCTGGCCATCGAGCAGATTCTTGTCCGGGCAAGCAATCCGGTTCACTGGGTTTAAGGAGTGCACGGGAAAGCAGAGACACATGCACTCATTTTCCCCCTTGAACATTGACTGCTGTTTCCCTGCAAATCAAGGGCAAAGCTATTTCCATCCAGGCATTCATCAATTCAGGGGCCGATGAGAACCTGATGGATTACTCTTTAGCCAGAAGGTTGGGCATCAAGGAGAGGCCATTTGCCCAACCAGTCACCGCCCATGCACTGAATAACCAGCTGCTAAGCCGGGTCACCCACAGAACAGAGACCCTCCTCATGTCTATTGGCGGGGACCACACTGAGTCCATCTCTTTTCACCTCCTAAATTGCCCACATCACCCCCTCATACTAGGGTTCCCTTGGCTGAGGGCTCACAAACCTCACATTATCTGGGAGACGGGGGTGATTAGGAGCTGGGAGCTGCCTGTAGATCATCTTGTCTTGCCCCATCCCCTTCTGTTCACGGATCCCTGGAGGGTAAGGCAAGCCCTGTATTGGAGATCGCTCCTGGATACCAGTAAGCTCCATCGCCGACCTCACCCTAGTCCATGAGTTCCACAGACAGCATCCGGAGATACCGGGACCGTCAGGAGCCGGTCCTAGGGGGGTGGGGGGGGGGTCACTGTGATGCCCCGCCGTAGGATTTAGGTCATGTCTGTCTGTTTAATCTGCACTCTCCTCTCCTGTGTGTTTTTCTGATTACTGGCTCCGCCCTGATTATCCCACCTGTTCCACATCCCGTCGGATTAAAGGCCCGCTATTATTTGTTCCCGGTGCCAGATCGTCTTGTGCCGTCATATAGAGAGGACATATCTGATTGTAAGCACCACGATCCAGCCAACAGTTCATAGTACTGTTCATGTACCGCGTTAGCCATGTTCCTAATAAAGGATCCCTGTTTGCATCTTATCTTGTGTCTGTCCTGCATTTGGGTCTATCAATTATTGGTATCAGCATAACATATACATGTTCCCACCATTACCTCTGCACTACAGCCACCTCAGTATTCCTTTTAAGTATTCTGTATTTATCCTACTGCGTATATATTTTCATCTTCTTTTAGCTAATATTTTTATTTTTTTTATTTATATAGTTTTTATTTTTTACTTTATATTTTATCTAAATGTTTGTTTATGTGCAATAAACAATAATAAAAAATAATCAACTTGACACTTGAAGATTTCCATTAATAATGGAATTTCGACAGGGTAGTTATGAGACTTCTCAGTTTGGATACTGAAGATACTCAGGTAGCAAATTGGTTGATTCACTTGTTTTATTCACTTTCTTTACATTTTCCTTTATGCTCTGTTTTTCATCAGCTTTATATTTCGCTGTGTTGCTCTGAGACTTTTAATGCATCAAACCCACATACACTCTGCACTTGAGCACACACATGCAGTCCTGTGCTGGTCAGACGACCCTTCCTCTCTGTCAGACAACACCACCCCCACCCCCCCACCTTACACCATTCCTGCAAACAAGAATATAATCAATAATTGCATCTGTTTCAGGTAGAACATTTTTTCCGCCCATCTCCTACAACCTTTCTTTCCATTCTGCATGGGTCTCAACCCCGTCCTCCTCCACAGTAGTTATCTTAATTGAATGTAGGAAGTCAGAAATGACGAGTACAACATTTGATGATGACTGTAGCACCCCTGCCAAAAAACATCTGTAGATTACTTCTTAAAAATTAACACATTTTAAATTTTTCTCACTTATCTGTGTAGATCTTTCACGCAGTGTAGAAATTACATCACCACTGGCATCAATGTCACTCCCTGCTTCAACTGGCTGAAATTAGGTAGGTGACTGCTTCCCTCCTGTTATGTAGCCAAGAAGGCGCTCACTGAGAGTGAACAGTGCGCATCATTGCTCACTCAACATTTTTATGGTTTTGAGTACACCATCTAGCTACTCACAGTGCACTGCATGTACCCTTACAGTGCACTCTCAATGTAAATGCACTTATGCACTAAACATATCAAGCATGTGTGTGCAAGTATGCAAATTGAGATACACTAATAGATATGGGCAAGGGTATAAAATAATTTTTGAAGCTTTCTGTGTGGCCAGAAGCACAGTGTATTCTATCATTGTAAAATGGTGTAAGCTTGGAACCACAAGGAATTTCCTGGAGCTGATGAATAAGCCCATCTTGGTCAAAATTTTGTTTCACATCATTCTCAATCTTTTGCTGGCAATCATTCACTTTTGCATGCTCACACATTCCTTCCTGTGTGACTGTGGCTTAAGAGAGGTCCTCAACAGAGATGTGAGAATATGTTGGTAGCAGTGGCGGGCCGTGCATTTGGCACCTGTGCCTTCAGTGGGGACTTAACGAACTTAATCCACTTCTAAATACCACCATCGCAATTCTATAAACCATCAGTAATATACAAAATCCCAATATAACAAGGCCTGGCATTACAGAGACAGGGGCAATTCATGTATTGATGGTGAATACCATTATTACTAAAGCAAGAAACCCAGTTAACCCTTTATTTCCCAATGCATTGTTGCCGATATATCTGAGTTAAATTTTTGCTAGTGACTCCATGCATTATGTAACATTCACCGGTAAATTTGTCGCTCAGCCGAATGTTACAAGTGTAAATGTAACGGCTCGGTGATTAAGGGTTCAGATAACTTCAAACCTCTACACTACAACATCATCTAGAGCAGTTCAGAATTAATATTTTTCTAATAACATGACAAAAAAAAGCATAAAAACATTTAAATAAAATACATTATACTCACCAGAGATGCTGCTTATTTATAGACAAAATCTGAACTTGGCTCGTTGAACAGTTTTGCTCTGACCAACCCAATTAGAGGACGAAAAAATGGTGACGTTGTTATGGGCCTGTGAGGCAAATTTCAAATCTGATTTGTTAAAGAAACAGCACCATCGCTAATACAGTTTAAATGACATCGGCCAGCACTACTGATTCTGAAGGCCCTGGGCAGACTAGATTGACAGGGCAGCACATACAGGCTGAAATCTGATTGTACAAAAAATCTAACATCCACATACACATACTGGAAGCAGTGCAGCCAAGAGACACACTATTAAATGAGGAGAACAGTCTGTTGGAAATAAATTATTACAATTTCATCTAACAAATACTATAATTTAAGTTGTAAATTTAGAATTGTGATAATGTTTGGGCCAGCAGAGAAGGCCTTGCTGGAAGGACATCTCAGAAATACTTAAATAATTAGACTTTAATGGTTAAAGTGCTAAGTGGCCAGACGAAAGCCACCCCTGAGTATCAGGTATATCAAGTTAAAGGATTCAGAGAACAAGAGAAAAAAAAAAACATATATAATATACCCGACATGATGTGACAAAAATTATACTCTTTGAACTGATCTTCAAAACATGTCAAAATGTCAAGCATTATAGAGAGCTCTGTTAATGGCAGGTCATGGACATTTCATATCCAATTTGATTACGCTTGCAAGGATATTTTGGCAAGTTGTGTCTATCATCTGTGATAGTAAGTTCTAAAATGTTAGTTTAACTGTGTGTTTTCACACTAGCTTGGTTATTTGTTACTACAGTGGCTATTATAAATTTTGTATTGAAGTCTTTCTTGTTTTAAGCTAACATTGAAATGAGTTGAGCTGGTTTGGGCACCTGGTGAGGATCCCTCCTGATCGCTTCCCTTTAGAGATGTTTTGGGCATGTAGGGATTATAGATCCTGTCTGGGAACACGTTGAGATCCCCAGGAGGGGCTAGAGAGTATTGCTGGGGAGCAGGATATCTTCCTAGACCTGTTGCCTCTGCAACCCGACATTGGATAAGCGGAAAAAAAAGGATGGATGAACTGTTTAAAGCCATTGATGACAAATTCATTTTCACTGAGGGCCACATCACTAAATTTAAAGGTGATCAAGGGCCAAATAATCACGAACATCTATTCTAAAAGGTCAACCATGAAATTCGCATGGCAAAATGATTTGTTTAAACATTTTTTCTCTTGTCCTTATTCATTTATATTTTCTGACAGTAGCTTAACAGTGACAAGCTAGCATTTAATGTTTCTTGAGTCGTGAATGACTAGCTGTTTATTTGAAATAGGTTGCCACCACCTAGTGGAAGGATGATGAATTAGGTTTCATGGTAATGGTCGATGCAAAAAAAATGGACGATAATCATATTCATTAAAAGCTCTTGTGGGCCACATAAAATGAGTTGGAGGGGTAGATTTGGCCCATGGGCCTTGAGTTTAACACCTGTGTATTAAGCTGTCATATATACAAGTACATCTGCTCTCATCTGGAATGTCTTATTAATAGAGGTTTTTACAGTTCATTGTTCTCTTATAAAATCAGTCATTAAGTAGGCTTCGGTGGGGTGGTTTTCACAAACCTACCAGTATCTCTTTTGAAGGTGGTGGAGAGCCTTCAGGTTTTTTGTTTTTTTTGCATTTATTTATTTATTTTTTGCACTGGCCATAATATTGCCTTGTGTTTCATACCAGGAAGCAATTTAGCAAGTTGATCTGTAAAGTCTTGAGGCCTGCAAGGTACCATTCTGTAAATGCTTCATGAAAGCTTTTAAACCAGGCAAGCCACTCGTTGCTAGCTGCAAGAGTAGAATTGACGGCTGAGAGCCAGTGTGGTCTAACATACAGAAAGTTGTTTTAAAGGGGAAAAATCAGGGATAATGCTCATGACATGATTTAAGGTCATAAGGAAGATAACAGAATTCATCCTGGCACATATAAATCTTATCTCCATCTGTCAAAATATGACCTTATCTGATGTTTCAGTTTTTGTGGGTTAGATCACTGTGGTTCTCAGCCCTTCAGTTGTTCCTCATACAAAATCATATTAATTAAGAACTACAACAGGTAGGTAGATATCTGTAAGACATATACACTTGACAAGTTTGTGACAGTTAAGTATTTAATTTACTTTTGTAATAATGAAATCTATAAGCACACAACTTGCCAAAATATTTGGCTTTGGGAAGCAGTTTCACAACCTATACTATCTATACCATGAAACCATTATCTTAAAATTAGTAAGATTAATACAAATGATATTGTGTACTTCTTTCAGGGTCAAAGTCTTAACACAGTATCCAACCCTTATAATGAGACACTGACATACTAGTAAAGACTTCTCAGCAAATCACAGGCCTGGAGTAGGCTTTATTAAAGTTTTATTATAAGGGAGATTCAAGCAGCAAAGCCTGTAATCTAAATTTACAGGCACCAATATTGTCCACTACATGTAATCTTCCTCCATCTGAATAATCACATCTGGAAGGACTCACTCATGCATAACGTTTCTAAGGACCATTACAATCAGTGTGTGTGTGTGTGTGTGTGTGTGTGTGTGTGTGTGTGTGTGAGTGTGTGTGTGTGTGTGTGTGTGTGTGTGATGTGTGTGCATGCATGTTTGTGGTCTGGCAAAAGCAAACTTGGAGGTAACTTCCATAGCGGTTTTGTGCACTGTAATGGATTAATTACAGGGCTTAACGAAGACATAAAAAAGTTAAAAGCACTCATGTTAACTCATCACCCCAAATACTGATTTGTCAAATATGTTCAGATTGCAGGAGAAATTACTGTTCTGCCAGCAAAGAAATTATAATTGTTTGTAACGCTACAAAATAGGAAACTCTGGCTATTTTGTGTTGTTAAAGAGGCGGAAATCAGTATTACATAAGAGGTTTTAGCAGAAACTTAACACAAACACTGTTATGGTAAACTGAGAAGATTTTCACACAAATAATGTTTATTTATTTATTTTTTTGGTTTACAATTTTATTTAATATTTCTTGAAGATTTAAAGCTAAATGGTTGGATTTCTGCAGAGATTAAAATATAAATCTTATGGGAACAGTTGTGTTGTGTTGTGTGGTGTTGCACACCATGCAAACGATGCTGACTGTATATAAACTGTGGGAAAAGAATGTTCTTAATAAATGCCCTGATGAGTGGGCAACCACGAAACAGTCTTGTCGGGATGAAATTGTAGTACTATTATTGTTCCCACATATATATATATATATATATTGTATGTGGGAAAAAATAACAGTACTACAGCTTCATCCCGTTTTAACACCTGAGCCAACTGGCTCATCAATCCAGAGCTTATCCTGGTTTCTGTAAGCTAGGAGTTTAACTCTTCCTGGATGGGATTCTAGTCCAAAGCAGTTACCTTCCCAACATTTTTTTCAGTATCCATTTATACTGCTGGAATACCTCAGAGGCACACTTTTAGTTGAGTCCTTAACTAGGGGTTTTAGCATGTTGGAGGTCTGATGGAACTCAAACTCTCTTGCTTTTGTGTGTATGTGTGTGTGTGTGTGTGCACATGTGTGGTCAGCAATGTACTGGCATCTGATCTGGGGTAAATTTACCCACTTTACTTCAGTGTTCTTGGGATAAACAGATTACAGATTCACTGCCCCTTCAAAGAATAAAGTGGCAACTAAAGATGAATGAATGAATAGCTTATTGAGCGTATAAAATGCTCCATTTTTCCATGCCATATTCTCTACATGTTTAGTATACTTCATAATGTTTTCACCCAGTCTAAGCTGCCTGTGGTAAGTGCTATTCTAAACAAACTGACACAAACCAGTAATTGTAATTCATGCAATTCATTGCTCTCACCTGCAACTCATTAGTGTGGTCATGAATCTCCACGCTAATGAGGCTCATAGTTTTAGATCATGATTAGGCTATTTCACCACAGTCTCTACTGATTTTAGCACTTTGGCATTTATCATGTTAAATAATGTGTGGATTATTCTCTGGGCATATCCACCTTTTGACTTCAGCACTGAATAGGAAAGTATATGTTACTCAAATAAATCCTTGCAGGAGTACCGACTAACAATTACCCTAGGGGAAAAAATGTGACTATTATGTATCGACTGAGGCTGAGACGAAGTTTGAGGATGCAACCGCAGATAAAAACAGTTTATTGACAGGGATGATCCAGAAGCAGAGTTGAGGAAATAGGCAGGGTTCAAATGAAGGGCTGAGAAGCAGTTTGGTCTTTCCAGCAGAAAGCTGTTTTTGAAAAAGATTACGAAAGTTTTGCTAGAAAAGTAAAAAAAATTTGTGATAATGCTAATGATATTATTCAAGGTCATAAGGAAGATAAAGAGAACTTTTTTTTTTTGTCATTTAACATCAGACCATAACCACGTCCTGTCAAAATATGGCCTTATCTTATTTTGGGGTTAGACCACTGTGGCTCTTAGCCATTTAATTGTAGGCAGAGATATCAGAAACAAATCCAAGGTCATAAACAGGTCATAGGCAGGTAGGTCATGCTCAGGCTATAAGAGCAATGTAGACAGAGAGGGAATCATTGTCAATAAGCAGGCAAAGAACAAAATAAAGAATACGCACAGGCAGGGACATAGTCTTGGTAATAACGTGACTCAAGTGATAATGTTAATACTTTACAAAGTTCTTAACAAACAATGTCGCTTTATACTTGAAATGGGTAATCAGGTGCATGAATACCAGGTGTGTATGCATGCAGGCGATGTAAATGTCCAAAGTCCTGAGACTGGGATAGGTGCAAAGGCTGCTGGCAACTGACACTGACTCCTCTAGTGAAATTTTCCTACACTTTGACTAAATACCTACTGTCTGCTATTATAATGTGGGCTGTTTACTTATTGTAAAGCAATGTAATAAAAAATGTGTTAAAACACCACAGTTTGTATAAAGTAAGTTAAATAATTTAACCTCACCATTACAAATCAATAGCAAATAGTTCTCAAAAG